>CAIGRT010090326.1:0-13398 GCA_903798405.1 Fraxinus platypoda
GGTAATATTTAATCTTGTCTAGAACTATATTTTAAAGATGGAAGTTCTATCGATGGATTATATTATTAAGAATTTTTATTTTTTTCAAATTATCACCGAAGAACAACTCTACAATTAATTTAAACTATTTTTTTTTCCATATAAACTATTTGTTGAGAATAATTTTTTAAGGTATTATTTAATTTTATTATTGTTTTATTTGAAGAAGGATGTTTTATCGATAAATTAAATTAATAATTTCTTAAAAAAATTATCACAAACAAACAACCCTGTTATTAATCTTAAATTATTATTTTATTAATATAGAGTATTTGTTGAGATTATTTGATTTTATTCGGAGACAAAAGTTTCTGCCGTTAAAGTAAATTCAAGAAAATTAGTATATATATATGAGGGGGCCAAGACGTCAACAAATTCCAACTCTTCTTCATGCTTATGTTAGTTGCTCAATTGGACACGCTCGTTAGAGGTACAGACCACGGCTCCGAGTAACCAGGTGAGATCACGACCGTATGCACTCCGACGCACAAAAGTCAAATATTGGACAATAAATTTGGTATGAAGAAACATGAAGAAACGAGAATACAAGAGTCGA
The DNA here is from genome assembly GCA_903798405.1 of Fraxinus platypoda. Taxonomy (NCBI): domain Eukaryota; kingdom Viridiplantae; phylum Streptophyta; class Magnoliopsida; order Lamiales; family Oleaceae; genus Fraxinus; species Fraxinus platypoda. Next base: position 596 of record CAIGRT010090326.1, read on the forward strand.
GTTTAGATTTTAACGTGAAAAATTTCAAATTGTGATTATCTTCAAATGACACATAGCGTGAATATTTATAGACAATAGTGATATAATTGAGGTCATTAGGATATTTGACACGTGGCTTACATCCCAACAACTCATATACCAAGTTAAAAGATGTCACACAGTAGCAATTATAAGTTGCTATCTTCCATACCTTTGTCTTGGGTGGATTAGTAGGGATTTGACAAGCCGTAATTGTAGAGATATCATATCAATCATATCACATGTTACAAAAGGCGTTAGAGATCTCAAATACTGCAAATTGCACTAGGGATCATTGATCAAGGATCAAACCACAATCGCCTCAATCTCAAAAGGTTCACCGAGTGTGGCTAGAGATTGTGTTTGCTCTGATTGCCTCGAAACGATAAGGTGACGAGTCTTCTAGGAGCTATTTCGTCTTGGAAGGGAGTACATTGCAGCATTGGATTGCACTTCGATGCTTCAAAAATGGAGGTGGGAGAGATGATAGAATGTGACATCATCACCTCATCGAGGAGACAGATGAGTCATCCTGCTCAAATACATTTGCCTCAAAGAAAAGATCCTTGCTTGGAATTTTGCTTAGCTAGAACTCTATGTGACCTGTCACATAGGTATCAGCGAACATGGCTTTCATTTAATATGGGGCCTTAGATGACTACCTCGTTTCTAGAGGTTGAACCGGCTATGCTTAGCACCATTTTTCCAAAATTGTTATGAAAGAGACGCACCTTCTTTGTAGGGATGCCCCATATTGCTCCTTCCCAAATGATAAATGAGAAGGTATAGGAAACATGATCTCCTTTCAAGTTTTTCGAACTTGTACATAATTTTTTTATTTTCTTTCTATATTTTTAAATTAATTATACTTAAAAAAAAATTAATCTAGATGAGGGATATTTTAATGCTCCCACCCCCCGTCTACCAAATCTCCGATAGGTCGGGATGGAGACTATCCACCCTCACACCACCCTCCTCGTTCCATTGTCATCCCTACTTCTTTGATGCTATCTAGGATGTTCATTGATACTAAATTTGTCGAAAAATTATGAATTAGTGAGAGAAAAAAGTGAAGAACAGTTGAGCACAAAACTTGATAGTTATCTCCAAAGGAGCTTCCTAAGTTGTATTATTGGTCTCCATCATCATCCTTATTTATTGCTTATCGTTTTGTTTTATCTTAGCTTACCCTGTTTGGGAGGGATTAAATTTTTCTACAGTAAATCAATTCTCATTTTCAACCACACATTCTTCAATAAAATAATATTTTCCATCACATCAATAACTTTTTCTTCTTTTTCAACCACACATTTCCCATCATATCACTATTCAAAATCAATTCTTCCCCCAAAAATCTCTCCCAAACANTTCCCCTAAAAATCTCTCCCAAACAAGCACTTACAACTCCAACAAACTTAAATCGAGTGAATTATTCTATCACTAAAAAACGTACAAGTAGATAAAGTAGTCACTCAACCATTCTTATCATAGTATTTATTTAATGATTGAAGATGTCGCAGTATATATTTTTCCCTTTGTGATGATGAAATATCGAAATTTCTCTAGTAAAATGGCAATCAATGTCCCCGTACCCGAACATCTCATTGCCCACACAATCACTGTTGTCCCAAACCTTTGATTCATTTTATTATTTTCTTGAAGTTGACAACTTAACAAAAGTAAATAAGGGAATTAGAAGTAAAGAATGAAATGCTATCACGAATCACAACTTTCAATTAATAACAAAGGAAGAAAAGACTTGGTCCCTATTTTGATTCCCTTTAAAACAAATTTTTTTAATTCTCATACTCATTTTTAACCACATATTTATACAATAAAGTCGTAAACTCAAAATTTTTTCCTACTTTTAAACCACGTGTTCTCTAAAAATCACTGTTCAAAAATCAAAACCTCGTTTTTTCAAGATAATGACCATGAAATATGGGCTTACGTAGACAAGGAAACCTGCAAAGAGATGCAAACTATGTAATCATTTGTTAGCTATCCATCTTGGATTATAGCCCATCTTGAAGCAAGGTCACAATGTCACATCACGTGCGACTTTTTGAAAATAAAATTTTGAGGTGTAAAGTGAGTTGTTCATATTTCATACAAATTTGATATGGTATTGGAAACTCTAGTCACTTCTTGATGCTTGTACCAGACCAATGAAAAGTTATACGAGTAGAACTTCGACGTACATTAAATATGAATTGTGTATCCGACACAAAGGCCAACACGGATTGTAAAAAAAATGTGATTGTGCATCTGAACTAATTTTACCCCTCTATTATAAATCCTCTTGAGATGTAATATTATTTACCTTTACACAAGTGATATTTAATTTATTAGTATAGAGTTGATTATATCAATTAATTGAATAGTAACATGTTCTTCTATAAGTAGTATCACTGTCTATGGAGCTACGTGCATATTCATTCAGGGGCGGATCCAATGGGGTCCTGAGGTCACGTGACCCCTAACTTCTGAGAATTTTTTTTAATTATAAAGTCACGTTTGGTATCGATTGAAATTTAAATTGTAATCTAAATCAAAGTTAACAGTTAATTTTAATAACATATTTAATGGAATCCATAACTGTTTAACTTTTATCAAAATTTACTAAAAAATTAATTTTAATCTCCACGAAATAGGGGCAAAATCACAATANTATAAAGTCACGTTTGGTATCGATTGAAATTTAAATTGTAATCTAAATCAAAGTTAACAGTTAATTTTAATAACATATTTAATGGAATCCATAACTGTTTAACTTTTATCAAAATTTACTAAAAAATTAATTTTAATCTCCACGAAATAGGGGCAAAATCACAATAAATTTGAATTTCGATAACATGTTAATTTTAAAAATTCTCCTACTATCGTTCGCTAATCGAATCTACAAATTGCTTATGTCATCTCAAAACTTATTTCGAGAACTACATTATGGACATATTGAATAATCCAAATAGATATCGAAAATAGTTAAAAATACGTTAAACGTGAGATTTAAAGAAAGACGTCTAACTCCCATTTAAAAAAAATAATTATTTCATTAACATTTATTATTTTTGCGATACAAATTTCTCAATGTAATTTTCATCATTTTATTAGGAAATTTGATATGGAATATAACATAAAAATTTTTCGAAATTTTACATCCGAAAAATTTATATCCTATATAAATTTTCAGATGCAAAATTACACGAGGTGTGATTTTTTGAACGTAAATTTTTTATTGTAAAATTTCTCTCAACTTCTTTGTAAATTCGATTGTGCTCCCCTAACTTTAAAGTTCTGTATTCGCCCCTGCATGAATATGAAGGTGCACCTATCTCATAAGAGAGTCTTCAATGTAAGTCACAAGCAAATATTGCTTGCGATGGATTTTTAAACCTAGACTCATATTTCGAAATTTTACATCCAAAAAAGGCATATTCCATATAAATTTTCGGATGCAAAATTACATGGGTATGATTTTTTTGGACGTAAATTTTCGATTGTAAAATTTCTCAAAACCTCTTTACAAGTTCGATTGTGCCCCCCCTAACTTTAAACTTTTGCGTCCATCCCTGTATCCATTCATCAATTATTTATGGAAGTGAATTTTTTATATTCAAATTAATATAAAATGGGACCTTCATAATCTTTTCTTGTAAAGAAACCCAAAGAAGTTGACAGTTTTTGCAATTCGACTAATTTTTTAGTTGGAGGTACCGATATCTTAACTTAATTTGCTCCACTTTTAAGGTTTCGTTTGGTCGTGTTTCTATTTTTGCTTATATTTTTTATAGAAGATTTTTTTTCAGGAAGTTACTTAAGCCAACTTCATCTAAATTTTTTTTTAAATAGACAAAATAATTTCAGAAATTTTTTTAAATAAGTTCAAAAATAATTTCTTAATTTCAAAAGTAATTTTTCCTTTTTAAAAGTATTGTCAAATGAACTCCTAATCATTTCCTTATCTTTAGAATTCGCTTCTTGCTTCGCTATTAAATAATAGAAAATATTTGTTTTATCATGACGTTAATTTTAGTAACTTTTCTCCGGTCGCGACTAACAAAAAAGAGTTATTTACTTTAAAATTTACTTATGAGTAAATTATTTAAGCTTAGCCAAGCGTGCACTTTTGGTATCCGAAACTGCAAAAAAGCTATCAACTCCAAAGGAATTGGCATAGTCCCAGTTGCAAGCAAACTTTAATAAAATCCAATATAGTGTCAGCCATGTGCATAAAGTTATGGAACCTTCAAATCCCTCCTTTCTCTATACTCTATGCTTTACAATTGTACATTCACTTTTGCAATTTAAAGCCTCCAATTCCAGCTCTAAAGTTCTGCAAATATGGCAGATGTTTTGGTTCAGTTCCAGCTAAATATCATTAATTAAGTACTGGTTACTTTTTTTTACTGATGATCTACATGAGTCTGCAGAGGGAGCATGATCACCATTATGTAGCTGAAGCTTCCTTTTTTCCTCTTTCTATATAATTGTAGTGTTTTCTTGAAAAGGGGCTCAAAGAATTCTTCTAAGGGATTATCTGAGATGGGAATCACAGGGGAACTAGTTAGAAGTGCGTTCTCGAAAAGCCGGTCGGTGCGAATGCGAGAGAGCCATGTAAGTTAATTGCATTCAAGGTGTTTTATAATTTTACTCACAGAATGCTGATAGTATATTGTACATATGCTTGGATTTGTTTTGATTTGGTTTGGAAATAGTAACTAAAGTTTGAGAGAATTTATTGTAATCAGGCAAGGAGTCATGCTGTGGAAAAGAAAAGATGGAGTTCAGTAAGATCATACCTTTGCGGGGATGAGTTTAGTTCGATAGTTGCAGAGGATGATTTATCGAGCTCCAAACCTGCAATTGATGAAGGAGAATTTACTTCAGTTTATGCAGAGGCGGATACGACTTCTATTAGAAGCTCTGAGGCCACTGTTAATCAACCATTGGCGGGAGATTTCAAGGACAAAGCTGATGCTGAAAGCAATGAGGTGAAGAATGGAAGTCCAAAGGAAAAGCAAAACTCAACTTACAAACTTTTTCAGCAAGAAGATGCTGCAATGATCATTCAGTCGGCATTTAGAAGATTTCTGGTCAATACACTCACCAATATATGCATCAACTTTATGTGGAGATTTAAGCGTAAATAATCATTATAGTATCGTAATATATGCAAATGTTTGATGATACTTGTACAAGAAAATGAATGTGCGCATATACTTGGAAAGACAATTAAACAAGAACTTAGAGAATGCTGATCTCCATGGATAAATGTTGTTTCTTTAATCGAAGTATTTTCTGGATAATCCATTTGAGTTGTTTGAGTTCTTTAAATTTCAGGCCCGACGAGCTCATGAAGGAATGAATTTGCAAGATTGTAGGGCAGATCCTGTAGGAAGTCCAAGTAGGGAGTCTATGGGCACATCAATTGAAGTTCAAACTGGAAATTCCGACACTTTCTCATTCCAAGAAGAAAGAATTGACGTGCACCATCCAGTGCAACATAGAAGTAGATCCCAGGTGCTCAAGCTACAGGTAAAACAACTGGAATTTCAAAATGTAAAATCCCCCTATCCTTTTTCTGGGGCTATTCCTTAGCTCATCATATGCAATGCTAAGATAAAATACCCCAGAAGGGTCGTACAATTGGACAATAAGATAATTGCAGGAACATACTAAATGGCTAACAGAATCAGTTTATCTCTTATAACAGTATCTCGTGAATCTGATCCAACCAGTGACAGGGAAAATATAGGGAAAGAACTACTGTAGATTAAGGCAATCTGGAAATTTGATACTGTTTTTCTTGTGCAAGGTGTGAACTTCCCCTGATAATGCAGTTGATAACATCTAGGACTTGTTTGCTAAGTTCGATCTTACTGTATTGGACAGTATTAATGAAGTAAAAGAAACTAAAATATTGTCTATTCTATTGTCTAGTCTCGTCGAGTACTACACATCGAACATACCTCTAACGTCATTTTTTTTCAGCAGTGAAGTTTTTGAACCAAAAGTATTGACCTAAACAAATTTTAAATTCTACTGTCAACTTTTCCAGGAAGATTGGGATGATAGCACTGTAAGTAGTGTCATATCAAAAATGAGAACTCAAAACAAGCTGGAAGCAGCAACAAGGCGTGAGAGAGCTCTGGCTTATGCTTTTTCACAACAGGTATAGACAAAGCACTTTAAATTGGATGTATTGGAGAATAAAATGTGCACTGATTTTGTTTTTGCCTAATTTGTATCTAGTTAAGAATCTGCTCGAAGAAAAAACAAATCAACTCCAACAGTAACGAAACTGGCGTGGGCTGGAGCTGGCTAGAACGATGGATGGCAACCAGTCTCCAGAAAATACCATGATGGAAGACCAAATGTACAAGCAAATTGAGGCAGTTAGTAGTCACCAAACAACTGGGATTAGGAAGAGATTGCTGGATGTAGCAATGGAAGAGAAGGAGAGTTGTGGATCTAACGAGGTATCTCTACGCATTGAAATCAGATCTGTAGCTGCGCCCAAGGAAGTCCCAATGCCTACCAAGAATAGAAATAAGGCAACAAGGAATAACTCCAAACGAGATGCATCATCTAGCTACCTCTGTCCAAGAGAAACAAAGGTACACCATTCACCTAAAGCAAAAATTGTCCAAAGAAACAAATTAAATTAGATGTTAACCTGTTTTAAACCAAAATGGAAAAAGAATGACGACACAAGTTTTATTCTCAATAAATTAAATTTCTAGTCTTATTACATAAGCAAACGCATTGATAATAACCAACAATAACAGAGAGAATACTGCATTAGAATACCAAATTAGAACCACCATCTTTGTCATTATTAGAAACTAGCAATATATGCCCATATTACTTCTTAGTAATTTTCTTTTTTCTTTCGTCTATTTACTCGTTACTCATGATTTGGTGAATATATGTACTACATAATCGTAACAGGATAGCAAGAAAGTATGTCAACTAGAGGATGGAAAAGATCCGACGAAAATGCCAAAGCAGGCACGAAATAAAAGAGACATGAAAAACACAGATTCTACATCTCAAGTATCACCAGAGATTGAATAATTTTCGCAATTTGGGACTTCAAATCTAGCCTACTGAGTTTGTTTTAAATAAATTCTGTAAATGTGTAATGTACTGTGTAGAGTGTAGTGTCTTTGGCAAATTTGAGATCCATTTGTATATTTCATTTCATGACTTTGAACATCTATGTTGTAGTTAGCAGAAATAATCATGCATAAATTATAATAAAATAAATCAAGCTTGATTTTTTTTAGATGGACAACCAACAATGTTTATTGTAAAGGACAAGGGAATATTGCTCCATTAGTCAACTTGTGACCTTGTAGCAAACTTGGTCCTTCAACTTGTTTCTTTTTATTGGCCAGTATGTTCCCGACTGTTGGGAATTAGTACAGTATAATGCAGACGCCAAACTGAGGCTAAACTAGTTTAATATCCAATAACCGAATTCAACAGTTCAATCATGCAATGACAATGTTCAATAACCAATAGACTTCCCTATGAACTAAACAACAGATTCAGCAATCACAAGAATTTCCAGCATACATTAGCATATATATTGCAGAAGTCATCAGAATACATAGAAGCTGAAAACTGAAAGAATAAATCGAGACAAAAAAGGGTAGAACTCTACTTCCCTTCCTGCGTCTTCCATTCCTCACTGGCCGAAGTGTTTAGGCTCAGGAACAGCCTTCCATGCCATGCAATTCACCGTCCAGAGAGAGTATTATAACCAGCCAAAAGCACTCAATACTCGACTCGGGTCATTGATCGAAAGATCTACCAAGAGCAGTCAAGTTTGAGCCCTAGCCACTGACCTAAGCCTCCCAAGAAACCAACACAACCCAACTCTATTTCAAGCCTGAGGAATACACAGTAGTCTCACAGCAATAGGCTCAATAATCAGTTAATACCAGAGGAAGAAGAAGAAGAAGAACCCAGAGACAGAGACGAGAGCAAAACGGAGAGAGGGAAAAAACGTCTCAAGGAAGGAACCCAGTCTAACTGAAGACCAAAGGTCAGGTCCAAGAAAATATCAAAGCTAAGATTTAATCCCAACCGTGGATTAAATCAAAGGGTCAAAAATGGTTCCAAACAAGCACACAATCCGGGTCATACTAATGCCACCAATAAGTGAGTGACACTTAAGCAACAATAGTAATAGGTAAGTATCAATAGAAATGCACCGGCCCAATACAGGTGTTAGGGGTCACTTAAGCCCAAATAAGCCCACACTGACATTTTAGTTTTTGTGGGTCGTTGGCTTTCAACGGATGTCATTGTCCATTTGGTTGTTAACAATGAACTTATGAGGATAAGATGAATAAACATTTAAATTTTTAAAAAAATAAAAAACATTAAAAAAGAAAGAGAAAAAACAAACACAGTGCTTGCTTTCTTCTTCATCTTTTTTGTTGAAACCATCACGCGATCAAAAATATGTATTAGAATTAAAAGGAAATAATAGAAATTACAAACTTAAGAGTAGACAGGTACAATGCAACCTACTCCAATCAATGGAAGTACGAGTAAAAATAGGGGTAACCGTAAGATTTTGGGGGCTTAAGTCAAACTTTATATAGAGTATTCTAGATATAAGTTAAAAATACAATCACTTACAATGATTATAAGTAATTATTTTTTTACTAAACTAAAACATTCAATGTTACAATAATAATACTTTAAAATTTTCAACATTTAACTTTAAATTTACTCTTATAGCATTTTGAAAGAAGGAAAGGTTGTGTGTCAATTTTGATTCGAGACAGTCGTGAATTATGATATATGAAGGTGGAACAGCGTATGTTCTAACTTCCAATTGTTGAAAGACTGCACTTAAAAATATTTCAAGAGTTAACTTTAAATTTACTCTTCCAGCATTTTGAAGGAAGGAAAGGTTATGCGTCAATTTTTATTAGAGACGGTCGTGAATTATTGTTGACCTCGAAAAATGGCTACGACACGTGGCCAATAGAAAATGTCTTCGAGTCAGCTCTTCCCTGCACACGTGGCACGCCGTTAATCACTCGTGATTTTTCCTGGAGGAGTTGGGAGCGGCCGCAAGCACTCTGACGGTCAAGTCAGTTTAAAATTCAACCGGAAAAGAGTTCACTGATTGTGGAATACTCGCCGGGAAATGGTTGACAAAGTGTATATCGAAAGGTGCTAATATTTAAGGGAGGAGAATACTTAATTTCGCAATGTAGTAATAATTTGGAATGTGTTGGATTTCAATCTTTCTTCAGGCATAAGGAGGTAGTATTTATACTAAGGATGGGAAGATGAGAGCCATTGGATGAGGAGACACGTGTTGCCAGATCTTCAGGGCTCGTCCCTTCCTAGGTGTCAATCCGTCCCTTCGTAGGTTGGCAAGCATTGAATGTTCNGGAGACACGTGTTGCCAGATCTTCAGGGCTCGTCCCTTCCTAGGTGTCAATCCGTCCCTTCGTAGGTTGGCAAGCATTGAATGTTCCTGACAAAAGCAGCTGATTTGATCGTTTAAGTCCTGCTACAAGTCCCATCATTCAGGGATTTTGACTCTGGAAAGATCTTCGTACAAGAGATCTTTGATGGGCGAGGTGTTGCAGCGTTGTAGAAGCGGAATAAAAAAAAAATGACTTACCAAAATGCCTCCAGAGTTAAAATGTTGGACCCGATTTCTTTGAAAAGCTTGTTTGATCATTTTTTACAAGAGCTCTTGCCCCCAAAATAAACAAATATGGTGACAATGGATCGCTTTGACGTAAACCTCTTGATGGCTTGAAAAAACCCCGTGTTTTACCATTAAGCATGATAGAGTAATATGGAGAAGAAATGCAATTAAAAACAAGATTTCTCCATTGGTCTGAAAAACACAGCCTCCTTAAACACTCCAGAAGAAATCGCCAATTGACTCTATCGTATGCTTTGGCCATGTCGATCTTTAGTAATGTGTTTCCACCTCTCACCTTCTTATGAAGACTCTGGACCATCTCCTGAGCAATAGATATATTGTCAAATATACTCCTCCTTTGAATAAATGCGGACAGTTCTCGAGAAATTATTCTGTCAAGTAACGGAGCCATTCTCGCGACCATAATTTTGGCTAGAATTTTGTATACCACTGAGCAAAGACTAACAGGCTGAAACTTTGCAAAACTATTTGGAGAGGCGACCTTAGGAATAAGAACAATATTAGTAGCCCCCAAGGTACAATTTAGAGGACATCCCCCAAAAAAATCAGTGGCCACGGCTAGAAGATCCAACTGGACAATTTCCTAAGCATTGATAAAGAAACTTGCACTAAATCCGTCAGGGCCAGGGCTGCTGTCTTTGGGGATAGACCAAAGTGCTTCTTTTATCTCCTCCAAAATAGGCGGCTTACATAGTACCATATTCTCCTCCTCATTAATAATCGGTTGCAAGAGTTCAAGCCTATTAGAATCCATGGATATAGGTGAAACAGAGAAGAGATTTTGAAAAAACTGTACTGCCCCCTCGTGTATTTCTTCTGGTGTCTTTAACTCACATCCATCTTCGAGGGTCATGCGTTCTAAAATTTGGCTCTTTGTTTTATTTTTAACCGAAGCATGAAAACTTGGACTATCAATCTATCTACATCTACACTACCTTAAAAGAGGCAATCCAAAAATACTTTGGTCATGGAAGAATGGATGAAATAAGAAATGAATACCCATGACAAGTCGAGGTGATTCCAACGCAAGTACCCAACTTATATCATAGTGATCATATGCACTTTAATTCGCATGTTCAATAATAAATAAAATAAAATAAAAATATTGTTATTTTTTGCATCTGCAAAACTATACTATTAGGCACACAACCCAACAAGATTTCGGGCAAAATCAACGAAGACCTTTTTGAGAGAGGAAAAAAAAAGTTTTTTGACAATATGAGTGTTAGTGAAGGAAGTTTTAGATTTAAAAAACTTGATGGACATTGAATATTACATAATGTTTTTCATTGATTTTTAAACTTTAAAAGTTTCGAAAGATTAATGAACTTATCAAATTATTATTTATTGGCCATTAAATTTTAAAAGTTTTTCAAATGGTCATCAAACTTATCAAAACGTTATTCAAATTACCATTAGATTTTAAAAAAAAAGAATCGAATGATCACCAAATTTATCAAATTAGATGGCCAATTCATCACTTGATTACCTCCTTAAAAAAATATAAGAGATTTGAAAATTGAAGACAATTGGAAAATATTATCAAAGTTCGACACGCATTCTAGTGGGCCACTTTGCAATGGAATTCCCTTTTACGAAGCTTCCTGTTCACCGTGCCTTTCGATAGTCCGTGTCCAATATTTGTAAAGTCTTGATAGAAGAATGATAGAAACATTAATATTGCAAGAACACTACGGTTTGATTTCTTGCAGGTTAAGTATCAGGGCATAGACAAAAGTCCATTTATAACTCACTCCAAAACGATGGATATGGCAATCGTTAGTTTCTTAATGCATGCTTATTTGGCATCTGGCATGAATCTGGGGTTTGATTTCCACGGTAACCCCCCAACATACCCTTAATTTCCAAGAGCCTTATATATAATTTTTTTGTGTGGATAGAATTGATTTCAAGGACTAACGGAATAAATAATATAAAATTTAAGGACTAAATATAGATATTCTAAGATTTAAAGACAATTTGCGAGTACGTGTACAAGTTAGGGAACCAAGCTACCAACCTTATCTTTCCTGTGCATTTATAATTTACTAAAAAAGTGGGATAATATCTTTATTAGGATTTTATTTTTCCATTATTTTGTTTGGCTAAGTATGACAAAACTAAAAGTAATTTGAAAGTAATTTATAGTTTCTATAATATTTGAATTACTTACTTTTTTACCCTTTTAGATAAAGTAATTCAAAACGTAATTTTTTTTTATTTTTAATGCAATAGTAAGTCATCTGGAGAGACAAAAAAAATATATATGACTCCATTCAAATGGGTTTAGCCTCTGGGACATGATACTTAAAAGGCTCAATGATATATAAAAGGAGAGATGATCAAGTTTGAAGGTTCGACGAAAGATGACTGATTTATACAAAAAAACTGATTTATTAATTGGCTAAGCTTTTGCAATGATATATCCATAACGAGATGCTGCCTAGAATGTAAGTAGCATTTGTTCACTAATAATAGGAAATATTTAAGTGGTCAATTCAATGAAACACGTGTCCCAGCGTAATTGGCTAAGGCAGAAAATACATGTAGTGCCTCTCATACTAGAATCAGAAGCATATGTTTCATAGGTGGGCCATTTTGCAGTGAAGACTAACGGCATCAATCATTCGTACCAACTGCTTTAGTGACTGACTGTTTCTTAAAAATAGCGGGAGTCGGAATTAATAGAGAAAAAAGTGAAGAATTATTCTTCTTGGCCAGGCTCAATAACAGAGCCAAAAACAGGGGGCAAGTACACGTCAACTTCCATGTTTGATCTTTGTAAAGTGATTTTGTCTTATAGCAAGAATATGTTTGGAAAATGCATATAGCCTTTGGAAAAAAGACGAACCCTATCACCAAGAACCGTTTAAAAGGTACGAAATTTAGGAATGAAAAATAATTTAAAGATAAAATATAACCTAAAAAAAGACTTTATCGAAATATAACCTTCACAACACCTCCTTTCCATTCAAACAAGGGGAATGCCTTCTCTCAATTTCATCTGGGCACAATTTTGTGCTGCCAATGTCTATATTAGATTCCAGATTTTGTATATCCTTCATATAGGGTT
>CAIGRT010090333.1:0-12999 GCA_903798405.1 Fraxinus platypoda
GGTGTTTTTTTTTTTTTTTTTGTGCTGAAGTACCATGGTTTGTGCCTTCTGGACTTGTGATCTATTAATTATAATTTTATTTTTAATTTTTTAGTGTCATTATATAAATTTTAAACTTGAAAGGCACTCCATTTTCCTTCCTCCTATACAAATTTATTCATGGAAAATATTAAGAGTGCAAAAATATATATTTGTGGATATATTGGATATTTCCCCTAGTTTTGATATTGAATAAGTCTACTTGTACACCCAAATGTATACACTTTTGTTGACATTTCTTATGTGTCAAAAATTTAACCATTGATTGAAAAATGTATTTTTAAAATCAATGTATCCAAATCTGTTAACATGCAGGAATGTAAACTAAGGTGTAAATCAATGTATCAAAATCTACAGCATGGCTACGTAAATAAAAAGAAAATTACACTTGATTTTTTTTTTTTAAATAATTTTTTTTTCTAACTAAAAAAAATTCAGTTGGGGGGGGGGGGCTGTAGCCCCCCTCCATCCGTCCCTGATTTACATAATGGCACATGGAACTCTACCATTTGCCAGTTTAAAACACAATCAACTTTTTCATCAAATATTTTTCCTCCAAATCATATTATGTAATCCATTATGTATATTTTTTTATGTACAAGTAACAAAATCCAAAATAATATAAATGATTTGTTTCAAGTGAATCTTGAGAAGAGCACGTTAGTCGGTTGTTGGTTGGTCATTTTTTAAAAGATATATTTGTGAATTGTCAATTGTAAGAAGCTGTTACGCTACTTGATGGAAATTAATTAGCAGATTTTGATAAAAATTGATGAAATATACGATTGAAAAGTTGTGGAACTCACAAAATATGTTATTACAATTAATTGTTGATTTCGACTTTGATAAGAATCTAGATCAAAATTTCTATTAGAAGAAGGCTTAGCATGTGTTTGGCCCTCATTATGGGGAAATTATAAATTTTTGAATAGTGATTGATGGAAGAATGCGTGGTAGAAAAATAATAAAAAATTTTAGATTTGTGTGTAATATTATTTTATTTGGAGAATGTGCGATTAAAATTAAGAGAGAAAAATTTTAAAAAATATATTAATGGGGGCCAAACACTAGCTTAATGTCAATAAGGGAATTATATGGTGTAAGATTGTTATGTTTGAATTTCTTTTTACTTGTTCTTCAAGGGAAAATTATTTCAATTGCTCATTTTCTTTTCTTTTCTTTTTTTTGTTTTTGTTTTGTTTTTTGACTCTGCAATTGCTCATTTAAAGTCTATTAAATGTTTCTAAGAAAGAAAAAACAGAAAAAAAGGGATGAAGTGTAAGATTATAAATGCATTATTTAATTTAAATTTTAAGATAAAATAAAATACATAATATTAAACAAGGAAAAATCTTGATGTCAAATCTCAAAGTTACATCGTGTTTCATGAATTAGTCCACATTTTTAAAATCAATAAGTTTGTTTTCGATTTTTTTTCCCCAAGCATTAAAAAGTAACGGAATGCTTATATGTTACAATATTAGAAAAGAAAAATAATAAGTTCAACGTGTAACGAATATACCGTCACGGTATTTTGGTAGGGAATAGGAATTATAACATAGTATTCGAAGTATTAAAGTACGTCTAGTAATGTGTACTAAGTGTATAACTCTCACCACTTCAAAACAAGATAACACCACGACATGCATAATTTATGTTGGTTTTGGGGAGTGGGGGAGGGCTTCATTCTGCCTCCCCTTCCAAATTTCAGCTTCACCTTAAAAACCCATTATTGTTCCCACTTATGTTAAAAAATGGAAATTTATGCTTCCACTATGGAGGATACTCCAAGAATGTCTCCACAAAAAAACAAGTAATAACATGATTTTACAACTCATGACTTGGAAATGCAGATGTCCTTTTTTCAATACACAAATCCTCAATCGACCAGATTACTTTCCCCAGGCTCCACCTTGCTCATCTAATCCTCTGTATGAAGTTTAAAAGTAGAACATTATCTGTCTCAGTTCAGGTCCCTTATTCTTGTCGCACAAATCCATTGTCTTGGGGTCTCAAGATCGTCTCCGGTTACAGTTGGAATGTGCCAACTGCCTTGTTCAGACTCCTGCATTACATACGAGTTTTGTAAAGCATAAATGAGAATTCAGACACAAGACGTCATCAAAATGCCAAAGTTTGTTTTACAAATGTAACATTATTGGTACGTCACTAACCTGAATGACAATTGAATAAGGTGGAGGCATGCGGAACTGGAGTCCATCAATGGAAGGTGTTAATCGGACCTGCCAATTTTCAGTAGAATCACAAGAATGAAAAGACGAACATTTTCATCTATGAAACCACTTTTAGGGCCCCAATTGATTGGAGGAGTTGGAAATGTGGATTTCAAATCCACAAGTACAAATCTACATTGCATAAACGTTTTTGAACTAGTGCCTTCAGTGCATTATAGACCGTGTAAGTATACAAAATGTTTATATTTCTTACTTTGATGCAACCCATCCCAAGTAACATGTGTAGACCTGAAACATGATGTGTCGATGATAGACACCAACAAGATGCCAAATTTATCAATGATTTAACGTGTTTGTGATAGACCCACAGTCCACATAACATACCAAAAGGCGTAAGAAGGGGGCAAGGGCAGAATAGGGAAGTTGAGGAAAATAGCACATGCACACTGAGAACTTAGTTAGACAACCAAGTTTAAATAGGAGTGTGGCTAACGTGAATGGCATGCTGAAATTAGTGGAACAGTAGGAGAGTATTGGCCTCTCGAATGCCAAATATCTGTATTTCATTTTCTTTTTTAGAATCACATAACTGAGTGTACTTCATTTGGCTAGTTTGATAATCAAAATACAGTTGTTTCTATCTTTCCTTATTCTTTGAATCGGCTAATTGTTCAGGTACCCATCATTGGCATCAGAGCACTACGATTGGGATGGTGAATTTATCCGATCGAGTGGGGGAGTTAGAAGGGATTCACCGGAAAATGCAAGATCAGATGGAAGGATTGCAAATGGGGTTTGATAAGATGCAAGGAGAAATGCAGAGAGTCCATAACATTGAGAAAAACATGTCCCTCATTCTGGAACAGTTTTCATTCATGAGATCAAAATGGGAAGAAGGAGAAAACGAGAAAAAAAGCAAAGGGGTCAAAGGTGGAAAGGACTCAGGGTATACCTTGTTTTCTGAAATTTCTCCAGGAGTGGAGACAAGTTCTCAAGTCGGAGATGGGGGTGCAGGAGGAAATTGGCGACCGGAGATTAGGGGAAGAAGGCTGGAAATGCCGATATTCCTTGGGAAGAACCCAGACGACGGGATCTTCAGAGCTGAACGGTATTTTGCGGTGAATCAGCTGACAGAAGTAGAGAAACTGGAGACGGCTGCCCTATGTTTTGACGGGGATGCTCTCGCCTGGTACCAGTGGGAACAGAAGAGAAAAGGGATAAAAAATTGGGGGGAGCTCAAGCTATTGATGAGGACTCGCTTCAGAACTTCCCTAGAAGGCTCCATGGAAGAGAGATTCCTAGCTCTGCGACAAGAAGGGACAGTGATGGAATACAGGATTGCCTTAAGGACTCTTGTAGCACCGATTGGGGAAGTTTCCGACGCTATTTTGGAGGGCCATTTCGTTAACGGGCTGAGACCAGAAATAAGGGCGGAAATCAGGGTGTTAAGGCCCATTGGGCTAGAACAAATCATGGATCTAGCCCAACGGATTGAGGAAAAGAATTTAACGTGGCAAACCCAATTCAGCAGAGCTGACCCAATAAGGAGTAAATCAATTACCCACCCCAGCTGGCAAAACCCTTCACCCCGACAAATTACTCAGTCTCCCCAAACTGCAACTATGCGATCGATGCCACCTATGGGAGCCAGAAACACGACTTGCCCAAACGATACAGCTCCGAAATTTAAGAAGCTTAGTGCAGCCGAGCTCAAGAGCAAGCGGGAGAGAGGGCTGTGCTTCCGCTGTGACGAGAAATTTTTTGTTGGGCATAAGTGCAAAAACAAGGAATTGCAAGTCATGTTGGTTTATGATGATGAGTTGGAGGAGGAGTGGGAAACGGGGAACAGAAGAGAAGAAGCGGAGAAAACGGAGCAAAATTTTACGGGAGAAGTGGTTGAGTTATCGATGAACTCGGTGGTAGGTCTTACTCCACCGCAAACCATGAAGGTGAAAGGGGTGATTTATGGGCAGGAGGTGGTGGTACTAATTGATTGCGGGGCTAGCTACGATTTTATTTCAGCTGAGTTAGTCCAGAAATTAAACTTGCAGACAACAGATACCGCCGGGTATGGGGTAATCATGGGAACAGGGATGGCAGTGCAAGGGGCATGCATGTGCAAGGGGGTATTATTATCACTCCAGAATGTTGAGGTAGTGGAGGATTTTCTTCCCCTAGACTTGGGTAGCTCTAATGTGATATTAGGGATGAAATAGCTATCCTCATTGGGCGTAACTAAGATCGACTGGAAATCGCTTACCATGAAATTCCAAATCGGGGGTACGACTATGACATTGCAAGGGGACCCCAGCTTGAGTAAAACCATGGTGACTCTGAAGGATATGATGAAAGCCTTCAGGGAAGGAAGGGAGGAGAGGGTGTGCTACTCGAACTGGGAAGCCCGGGAGTTGAATGGGAGAAGGAACAAGGTGAAACACCAGCAAGGGTCTTGGAGATGCTGAAGGAATTTAGTGAGATATTTGAGGGGTCGTCGGAATTGCCCCCACAGAGAACTCAGGATCATGTCATCCATTTGCAACCAGCCACAAAACCGTTGAGTGTCAAGCCATATCGCTACCCTCATGTGCAAAAAAATGAGATGAGCGGTTGATCCAGGAAATGTTAGCTGCAGGCATCATCAGGCCAAGTAACAGTCCTTTTTCTAGCCCAGTGTTATTGGTGAGAAAAAAAGATGGAGGGTGGCGTTTTTGTGTGGACTATCGTGCAGTAAACAAGGTGACGATATCAGACAAGTTCCCCATTCCAATGATAGATGAATTACTGGATGAACTACATGGGCCTACCATCTTCTCTAAACTTGATCTCAAGGCGGGGTACCATCAAATTCGAGTCAGGCCGGAGGACATTCCGAAGACAGCATTTAGGACACACGAAGGACATTATAAGTTCTTGGTAATGCCGTTTGGATTGACGAACGCACCCGCCACATTCCAGTCCCTCATGAATGAAGTCTTTAAGGAGCATTTGAGGAGATTTGTACTAGTGTTCTTCGATGATATTTTAGTCTATAGCCGTAATCTGGACGATCACCTGGAGCATTTGAGGAGGGTGCTACAGCTATTAAAACACCACCAGCTATATGCCAATCGCAAGAAATGTAGTTTCGGCCAAACAGAAGTGGAGTACTTGGGGCATTGCATTTCACAACAAGGCGTGGCAGCGGACCCGACCAAAATTTAGGCCATGGTCGAATGGCCGAAACCCAGTCATTGCGAGAGTTGAGGGGATTTTTTGGGCTGACAGGATACTACCGCCGCTTTGTGAAGGATTATGAGAAGTTGGCTTGGTCACTAACTGATCGCTTACGCAAGGATAATTTTTTCTGGGATGAAGAAGCAGAGCAGGCATTTACTAAGTTAAAGGTAGCTATGACAACGGCCCCAGTCCTAGCCCTTCCGGATTTTACTAGGCCATTTGTGGTGGAGACAGATGCTTCGGGGTTCGGTTTGGGAGCGGTGTTGATGCAGGACCAGCACCCTATAGTGTATTTCAGCCGTGCGCTCAGCCCGAACGGAAAGGTAATCAACATATGAGAGGGAATTAATGGCAATTGTATTTGCGGTGCAAAAATGGAGGCATTACCTACTTTGTCACAAATTCTTTGTAAGAACGGATCAGAAAAGTCTCAAGTTCTTATTAGAGCATAGGGAAGTTAATTCGGAATATCAGAAGTGGCTACTTAAGTTAATGGGATATCAATTCGAAGTGCAATATCATCCAGGGGTGGTGAATAAGACTGCTGATGCACTATTCCGTATCAGCTCTTCAGCAGAACTAATAGCCCTCTCGACACCTGCAGTATTACAACTGGACATTTTGGCCGAAGAAGTCCGCGCAGATCCACAGCTCCAGAAACTCATTCGGGAACTCCAGCAAGATCAGATTCACAGTTCAGATTTTTCTATGGTAAATGGGCAACTGTTGTTCAAAGGGCGTTTGTTTTTGCCGAAAGGATCAAGCTTGATTCCATTAATGTTACAGGAAGGACATGACAGTACAAGCGGGGGGCACTCTGGATTCCTAAAAACATACAGGAGAGTTGCAGCGAATGTTTACTGGGAAGGTATGAAGGCGGACATTTAGAAGTATGTACGACAATGTACAGTTTGCCAGCAGAACAAGTATCTCGCATTATCACCAGCGGGATTACTACAACCCTTACCCATTCCGAATCAGATTTGGGAAGATATAGCAATGGATTTCATCGAGGGGTTACCAAAATCTGGAACCATGGATACAATTTTGGTGGTGGTGGATCGATTAAGCAAATATGGGCACTTCATAGGTCTCAAGCACCCGTTTACAGCTGCTAGCGTGGCNAAAAGAGGTAGTAAGGCTGCATGGGGTACCACACTCCATTGTGTCAGACAGAGATAAAGTTTTCATCAGCCATTTCTGGGAAGAAATGTTTCGTTTGCAAGGTAGAAAACTTAACCGTAGTACAACCTACCATCCCCAATCCGATGGGCAATCAGAGGTACTAAATCGCACCCTTGAGACCTACCTTCGCTGTTTTGCTTCTACTCGCCCTAAAGCATGGTTCAGTTGGTTGCCATAGGCTGAACTGTGGTACAACACCTCCTTTCACACAGCAAGCACGATGACTCCTTTTCAGATTGTCTACAGGCGCGAACCGCCGGCCTTGCTGAAGTTTGACAGGGGAACTACTCCTGTGCTGGCAATCGAACAACAGCTTCTTGAGCGTGATCAGGTTCTGGAGAAACTGAAGGCCCAATTGTTGAGGGCCTAGGCAAAGATGAAGTGCATAGCTAATTCTAAGCGTAGAGACGTGACCTTCGCAGTGGGTGACCTGGTATATCTAAAGGTCCGTCCCTACCGCCGGAAATCCTTAGCGGCGTGGCCTAACGAGAAGTTAGCACCAAGATTCTATAGTCCGTTTACAGTTGGGCAGAGGATTGGTCAGGTCGCTTATAAGCTCATTCTACCCTTGACGAGTAACATCCACCCCGTGTTCCATGTATCACAATTGCGCAAGGCAGAGGGAGCGGTTCAGGCTGTGAAGGCAGTGCCAAGTCAGTTGAGTGACAAGTTGGAAATGTTGGCAGAACTAGAAGCACTACTTGGGGTAAAGCCTGGAGTGGGGAGAAATATAAGGGGATTGGATGTGCTGATATAATGGAAAGGGCTCCCACCACTTGAAGCCACATGGGAGTCATATGACATGATTAAACAACAATTTCCGTCCTTTCACCTTGAGGACAAGGTGAATCTCATAGGGGAAGGTAATGATAGACCCACAGTTCACATAACATACCAAAGGCGTAAGAAGGGAGCAAGGGCAGAATGGGGAAGTTGAGGAAAATAGCACATGCACACTGAGAAGTTAGTTAGACAACCAAGTTTATATAGGAGTGTGGCTAACGTGAATGGCAAGCTGAAATTAGTGGAACAGTAGGAGAGTATCGGACTCTCGAATGCCAAATATCTGTATTTCATTTTCTTTTTCAGAATCACAGAACTGAGTGTACCTCATTTGGCTAGTTTGATAATCAAAATACAGTTGTTTCTATCTTTCCTTATTCTTTGAATCAGCTAATTGTTCAGGTACCTATCAGTTTGACACTGGATTATTTAGCATCATTTGTAGTATGCCAAGTCACCTGGTGCTTAGGAACACTTGCCAACATTCAAGAGAACGACAAATGTTGTAAATGTATTTAGAGTGCCCCATCTGAACTGTATAACATTGTACAAAAGAAATGTCTATCCACAGATAAAGATGTGCCAAAACAATACCTACACACTCAACTCAATAGAGTCGGACATTGGATTTATCTACTTTACAAATATCATGTCCTCATTGCATTCTGTTCAATATTTTTAAGAATTATGGCGTCCCAATATCATTTACTGTTGATCCATTTGCTACAAGAATCAATAATCAAAGTGCAGCAACGAAGTAGAATACCATAATTATTAAATCTTCTCTTATTTGGCGATCAAGTTCATATATAAACAAAACAATGATACCTGATGCTTTTCTTTCCATCTTGGGAAAAAACTATTGCCTAGCAGTTGGAACAAGTGGTCTCTCATCTCATCATTTGTCACCAGCAAACACTCGGAGCTAACAGCAGCATACAACCAATACCTGGGGAAACAGAATGGAAAAACATAAGTTGCATAGTTTGAGACTTTTGACTGCAATTCACACTTCATAGCTAAAAATTTAGAGGTTCTAAATGACTTATGAGCAACCAAGAGAAGAGCAAGGACAAAAAGTGTCAAAGGGACCACAGGAAAAAAAGATGCAGAAAATCTAAACAAATTAAAAAAAAAGGCAGGAAATATTTAAGCATTTAAAGAACAAATCTAATTAGGTGAATGAATAAAGTACAAGTACCAATCATCATTCGAACCAGGAGGGGTAACATAAAGTGACCCAGCCTTCTTCCAACTTTCCAATAACTTCTTGTTGTTAGGGTGCTGTGCAGGACCACCAGTTACACGGCCTTTATGCAGAATAACAAGAGGCAGTTTCCCTGAAGGGCTCAGTTTACGCAAGTGATACACAACATGCTTGAGCTACAAAGAAAGGTAACCAATAAAAGTTTCTTGTACACATAAGTTTAAAGATTACCAAATATACAGTAGTCATAACTTTAATCTACATTTCACTCCTGCCTTTCTTTGATTTCAATTTTCATCCCCGTCTACCCTTCCCCAAGGGAGCAAAACGAGAGATACAGGGTGGGAGAGACAGAAAAAGATGGATGAGAGACGTTGAACCATCTCATCTAAAAGCTTAAACCGTCTGCAAGGGGACACATTTATTTATTTATATTTAGCCTTCAAAATTGCCTCTAAGCAAGACTTATTTTCGTCGTGAGGCCTAACATAAGCAAAATTTCCATAAATGGATAGCGACAAAACTTGAACTCAAGACCTTTGCCTACTCAAACACAATGTTGAACTACTGCGTCTAAGAGTTTAAACGGTTAGAGATGACACATTTATTTATTTAAATTTAGTGTTCAACAGGATAGAATGCTACTCACAGAGCACAGAGAGGGAAAGCCGAAGTTAACATTACCTGGGAAAAACTGAAATTATGCCGATTAATAAGGCCCACATTAGCACCATCTACTACTGCATCAAATGGACCATGACGTTGAATCCATTCCTGAAAGAGGAAGCCATTTGCTTTAGACTGACAATCTCTTTTTAATATGAAACGCCTGAAGCATTAAAAAGATATTGCACTGACCAATACTATAAATGCATTTTCAATTAATGCAGTCACAATTGCAGGCATGACTTTTTGATGAAAACAGTTGCTATAAACAAAATATGCTGGACATGATTCTGATGTCAAAATGATTTTTTTAAAGCTTCAGATTGCAACAACTTACAATATCATTGTCCAGCTTTATGCATGTGGCTCTGTAACATGCAATCCTTTGTTACAGCAGTTAGAAAGTCTATATATCTACCCTCAGTTTTGCTAAAATTCGGCATCAATACTCAAAATTCTCAATGATTTTCTTGTCCTTTGTTCCCATGATATTTCAATAATTGAGCACCATCACAATTCTTTCCTACAGATAATGCAGCTGAATTTATCAAGCTAGTCTGCTTCCACAAATAAATGTGTATACACATGCAAACACGCACACTCCATTTATTATTATTGAATACTTCAATTTGCGTTTCTGGATGTTCAAAAATAGTGTTTAATTCTCAAAAAGAATAACTGAATCTGCCCTTTACTTCAAAGACATGGTTTGACAACAACGAATCTCAGCCATCTGTTCTGAGCAGAAAAATAAAGTGTCATATCAAAAATCAATTTTTCAACTCTAGCCTAAAAAATGTGTCTGTAAAACCATACCATTCAATTATTGAAGGAGTGCCAAATTTATTTATTGGCATCAAATGGGTGTAAAATGTTCATTATAAATTAGAGGCCATCCGGAAAGAGTAGAAGACAATAGAAAAGGTATTCTGTATTCAAAGAAACAATTTTAAGCCTTTGGATTGATTGCTTGATTTGGACAAAAGTCTCATGTTCCAATGTCTACCATATGAATTTCTCCGAATTGAAAATGTACCAGTCTTTTCCACTGCAGTTTCAAGATTTACCAATGAAGTTTAAGACATGCCAATTGCCAGAAGAATTTTATCATAACTAATTTTCAATTCTAAAACAAAATAGAAGAAACAGTATTCCAGATGACAAAATCATGACTAACCAGGCAAATATATTAAACAGAACCCAAATTATACAAGTACCAAAGACCAAATCTTTATATATATGTACACATAAAAATCATCCTTAGCAACAGGAAAAAAAAATTGAACAAGTTCCATACCTGAAATTGCAAAAAGCCAGCTTTAGCTTCTCTTTCGCTAGCCAATTTTGCCAAAGAATTTGCAAAATTCTGTGTCTCGATGGGATCGATATCTATACAAACAAGCTTCTCTCTACACAATTGGCAGACCCCTGTCTCATCCATATGGGTCCTCACCACTCTCCATTTCCCTTTCTTCAACCACCCTTGCCCATGCCATCCACCCCCTCCTTTCACAACTGCTTCCTTCACCTTTTCTACATTCCAATTCTCTGCTCCAACCTTCGACGCCGTCTCTGACCTAAACCAATCCTCCACCACACTTGCAGTCTCCTCAGACACCTGCCTCACAGTGGCTCTCAGCCTATGAACCATCTCATACACTTTCTCCTCCCTTTTGACATCAGAACTAACCCTCAAAAGTGCTGAAAGCTCAGGCTCTTCGGCTGAGACTTTGTTATCCACCATATGGGCATCCACCTCATACGCCTTATCAGCCATTGCCTTCTCACAAAACTCAAACAATGCCGGCCCATAGGACCTCAACTTTGGAACTATTCCATGATTCTTCATTTCCTTAACCAACTCAAAAGCCATTTCTGGGTCCTTTTTAGCTGCCGCTAATCTAGAAGCATTGGTAAATGTAGCTTCATTTGGCTCCACTTTATCCAACCGCATCTGTTTAAAAATTTCAAAGCCCTTTTCCAAACCTACAAAATTATTCGCATCCTGCCTACTACCATCATCATTTGGAGAACATAAATAAAGCAATACATTATAATGATGTACATTGAGTTGAATATTACTTGTCCTTGCCTCATTGTAAAGGCGAATGGCCTCGCAAAAGTTACCGTGTTTTGAGCACTGGTTGAGCTTGTGGCGGAGTACACTTTCTGGGGCCTCGTATAGGGCTTTTTTCTTTGATTTTTGGGCGACTGAATTTCTGGGATTTTGAAGGAGAGCTGCCGAGGTGGACAATTGGGTTGTCATTTTGGTCATGGAAAGAGGCTTTCTGTGTTGGCTTTTGGCATTATTCTGCACAGGGGAATGGTAGTGGTGGAGGTATGAAAATGATTTACGACGGAGAAAGAGTGATTTTGAGGTTTTGGAGAAGAGGGGGAAAAGGGGCGAGGTTTTAGGGCAGAGATAAGGCACATGAAAGAGCATCCCTGGTAGAAGGGGAGAATTTTTAGTTTTACCACCAAGTGAAATTCACAAAATAAAATCCTACTGTCATGACATTCGTTTACAAATTGACATGAAGGCCTTGTCATACATGGTCTCTGCAAAATTCAAGGAAATGAGTTGGCATGTGTGCAATATTTGTAAAAGCTTTAAGTGAGATTCTTCAGTACCTAAGCAGATTGTGGTATGTAAGCATTTCAATACAGAAGACATTGAGTTTAAACTCACAGAAAATATTTTATTAAAAAAAATCACCTGTGTAATTTTAATTGGGTCACAAAGACACTAATTCCTCACCCCAATTTAATATTTTATGAAAGCGCACTCACTTCACAAAACTAAATCTCACGGTGCCCAAATACACTCTCTATCTATCCACAATCTCTAATCACTCCACTCATACATAGAATACATGCACCAAAATCTCATATTTATAGGTCGTGAAGTCGGTTATTAACTGACTTAATAATTCTAGACATTACTAATGGTGGTGGACTAAGGACTGGAGAATTCAAGGTGATATGAGGAATGTCCAAAAATAATTAGAGAGATGAGATGAGATGCAGGATCAATGTTAGGAAGAGTTCTAGAAGGGCGTATACAGCGAGCCAAGGAGTTCAAGAAAGAGTATGGTACAGGTGCTACCAGTGATGCAGGTGTTGAATAAGTTACTGATTCGGGTGGCTACATAATCTTTTTTATTGATGAGATCCACAGTGGTTGGTGCAGGTGCTACCAGTGGTGAAACAGAAGCTGGCAAACTCTTGAAGCCTATGCTTGGTGGTGGAGAGCTACGATGCATTGGTACAACCACTCTGGATGAATATCATAAGAATATTGAGAAAGATCAGGCCATGGCGAGCTGGTTCCAGCAAGTTTATGTTGATCAACCTTCAGTGGAGATACCATCTCTATTCTCAGTAAACTGCGTGAAAAGTATGAGCTGCTGGAGTCTGCATTTCAGACAGTGCCCTAGTTGAAGCTCCAATTCTATCAAACCACTACATCAGTGGACGTTTCCTACCTGACAAAGCTATTGAGCTTGTTGACAAAGCAGCAGCTAAACTGAAAATGGAGATTACTTCAAAACCAACTACCCTTGATGAAATTAACCGTGCTGTTCTGAAACTTGAGATGGAAAGGCTCTCTCTTACCAATGACACTGATAAAGCATCAAAAGATAGGCTAAATTGCCTTGAGGTAGAATTGTCTCTGTAATACACAGACCAGAAAAGCTTAAAAGATTT
>CAIGRT010090366.1:0-12449 GCA_903798405.1 Fraxinus platypoda
AAAATATTCATAAAGAAAAGATATGACTTGTAATAAAAAGGATTATCTCATTAAGGGTAAAATAGACTTTTTCATAAAAAACTAAATGGATCCAATATACCCGGCTATTTTGAAAAATCTCCCACTCAGGTATACGTATGCAAAAGAATATAATCAAATATTTGCAAGATGTATTTATTTATTTAAATTTAAGTTTGAATTTATTTTTTAAATAAAGTATAAACATCTATAATAAATTAAATATCACGTGAGAATCATTTTTTGGACGATTTAAATTATATTACAATTCAATTATTTCAATAATACCTTAATTTTTATTTTTCAATATGTAATAAATACTACAAAATCCTTGTCATATATGAATTTCATGTTATTAGTTTTCAATTAATTAATAATCACATTAATTTAAACTCAATGAATCTTGATCTAGAAATTTTAATGGCTGTTTAAATTTATGTATTAGCAATTAATTTTTATGTACCAAATGTAGTATAAAAGGCGGGTCATTTATAGTATTTCATCATCACAAAAAATTTGAATTATAGAAATTGAGTTTTGAGAGTATAATTTTCTTTTCTTAAATTTCAATTCTAAATTTTATTTTCTTCAGTTCGTTTGAGATTCGTCAAATCTTTCCAACAAATTTGTATCAAATATTACATTTACAGTATTTATAAAGTATTTCAAAATAACATACAATGCACGTTCAACTTTGAATAGTTTGTATAATGGTCGCAATGAATTTATTTTTTTAAATAAAGTCTAAACATATGTGTAATGATCGCAAATGAGTTGCAACAAAAAACTTGATGTCAAGACTTTACTCCAATTGATAATATGCCGACATTTCCTT
Source organism: Fraxinus platypoda (assembly GCA_903798405.1). Lineage (NCBI taxonomy): Eukaryota > Viridiplantae > Streptophyta > Magnoliopsida > Lamiales > Oleaceae > Fraxinus > Fraxinus platypoda. The sequence continues at coordinate 854 of CAIGRT010090366.1, forward strand.
CAGTATCAATTCACCCCAGTTGTGAAAACAACATTTTTTAACGAACGGAGACAACAATAATTGATTAAATTTCCCATTTGAACGGGAAGATTTTTCTCACCTTTAGTTAAGATATCGACTATTTAGCCCCTGTTTGGCAGAAATTAAAATTAAAATTTTAATTTAAGTCAAAATCAACAACTAATTTAAATCACACATTTTATGGGATCTATAATTTCTTGACCGTATATTTCGTCAATTTTTATCAAAATCAACTAAAATTTTGATTTCAATCCCACTAAACGGGGGCTTAATACTATTAATGATTTTGTTAAATTTAATTTAAGAAATTACATTTTAATGAAACTAATTGAAAAATACTTATTTCACTCCATGACACTATGGTGTATTTTGCTCGAGGAATGCTATTCATCACCATATTACTCTTATTCATTGCCAAGAACATATTTCATTTTGTGATCTTCTGTAATATAAAAACACTCATTTGAAACGATCGATTCTATCTATGGAAGTGAACTAGCAACTTTTGAATTGTCCTTACTACCTCAAAGATGGTGCAATTTCTGAGATTCAGAAGTGTATTTTCAATTAATCTTTGCTAAGATGCTCTGTTTGGAAATACTGATAAAATATCTTGCAACCAACTGCTATATTATATTCAAAATAAGTAACTTATTTTTCGACTTTCCCGACATGTTCTCTTTACAACAAAAATGAAATATCTGCGTCGAAGAAAACGAGACAAAGGAAGGGCAAATAACTCGTGATACTCCAAATGTAAATTTTAGTCATTTAATAATTCAGAAGCAATTGCAATTGCTTACCATCAAGAGGGCTTTGGTTTTCTTCCAGGTTTAGAGATGCGCTTCAGCTCTTGACCTCCAGTTCTCATTTCTCTGCAATATATAAAGAAAATCTTCAGAAGCCAGATAAAAAAAATGCTTGGATTCTTTCCTTGATATCATGAAAGATTTGGGAATTCAGAGGCCAAAACGGCACCTTTGGTACAAATAAACAATCAAGTAAAATATAGGGAGGAACATCAAAATCAGTATTGAGATCGCCAAGTAGAAGATGCTTGTATGCTTCCGCATGTAAAATGGTAAAACAAGAATTAGTTGGGGAAAAAAAAAAATCCCTGCAGAATGACAAATACTGAATAAATGGATCGAGGATCGAGATAACCCAATGAATAATTCCTCAAGTACAGGAAATGTTGCCAGATTTTGTACAGAATTTTGAATTGGAAAAATCGTGTGCGTGTATCCGTGTTTTTCCTCCTCCATGTTGAATCCAGTCCATTCATTTCAAATTTCTGTGTGTATTCTGTGAAATTTCCCTGTACTCATAGCATAGTTCTTTTGGGAAAAATCAATTTACTCAACCAAAAATTGAACAATGCTAGGTGTGCAGAAGTTGTTTTACAGATTTTTTATAGATTGAATCAAAGCAGCATCTGGAAAACTTCAGTAAGGATATCTTATGTACAAATGGTTTTGGCCCCAAAAATTTATGGCCATATTTCCAGCGCCAAAAGGACATCTAATGAATTTGTTGAAGACGAAATTAAATAAATAAATGTGTCATCTCTTTAGCAGCTTAAGCTTTTAAATGAAATTATACAAACCAAAAGCAAAAGGTTCTAAGTTCAAATTTTACTGCCACCCATTTATAAAAATTGTGCATCTGTCGAGCCTTCTACAAAAATATATATTTTTATCTGGCCACGTGAGTGACGTGCTGAATCAAGATTTTAGATAAAATAGTTTAATAGAATTGCATAAAAAACTTTTTAAGGCATCTAGTCAAAGATTGCTTTCAGAGATTGTGACCACACAATTATGCAAAACCGCAACACCTTGAAAAGATCGACAATCTCTACAGGTTAATAAAGGAATCCCTCCTCTATACATACAACACCTTCCCTTTTATAATTTCCTCGAAGGAGTTTGTCTACTTCGTTCAAAGCACCCAAAATGGGGTAATTACTGAGTAAAGTCTTACCTTGCCTCCTCTAGAAAAGGGTTTTCTTCTCCCAAAAACAAGTGTGCATCACAGAACTGGCACAAAAATAACTCTACACAACGTAAATCGAAAAAAAATTCTTACTTTTTAACCGCACAATCTCAAACAAAATACTATTTAAAAATGCATTTTCCCCCAAAAATGGGACTCGAACAGGGCTAAATAAATAGCACAGTGAATTTTCTCCAATACCTCGCTTTGATTTTTTATATTCTCCATATAATACTATTCGAGAGAACTTGCAATAGTAGTCCTCAAACTATTTCTTCGTTAACAATTTAATCTTGAAGTTAAATTAAAAGGCAAGTTGATCGTTATAATTGCTTAATCATTCATCAAATATGGAAACGGTTTAAATTTTGTTAAATTGTCAAGAGATTTTCATAGAAACATGTTTCACCTATTTATATTTATTAGACATCGATCTAAGTATATAAGCAAAACATTGCATTATTAAGGTAAATGTGTGAGGTCATATGATGCTTTAGACTTATTATGCAACTATACGAAAGTATGGAGATTAATTTACTACTATAATAATAGGTTGTGAACCAATATTGTAATTTTCCTTCCCAATTAATATATTCTTTAATATTAATCACAATTATTTTATTTTATAATAGCCTCTTTTTTTTTTTTCAAACTGATATCTAAAGCGCAATTATTCTATTTAACAAAAATATGACTTGTTTACTTTGTCCCGATAATTATAATAAATAATTTCTGTAAACATTTTTTTCAATTTATTAATTAACATTTTAACAACTGCAAATTATTTAAAATGAGTTCTTATAGTAATTTTACGCGCTATATTGAGAGCTTGTTTGGTAGGGATTTTTTGGGGGAAGAATTGATTTTCAATAGTGATATGATGGGAAATGTGTAGTTGAAAAAGAAGATAAGATTATTGATGTGATGAAAAATATTATTTTATTGAAAAATGTGTGGTTGAAAATGAAAATTGATTTACTGTAGAATTGAAGAATCTGTACCAAACAGACCCTGAGTATGTTCTATTAACCTAAATGTAACGGTTTAGAGAATTGTAGCATTGGTCTCCCACCAATAGTTTATGTAACAAATCGATCCTATAGTTTCTAACAGGTCGATCGATAATTGATTTACTTTTCCACATTGGGTTTTGTTCCTTTGAAATTTTTTCATGCAATTTTTTCCCGGATAATTAGCTCCACCAAATTGCATTATTACAACCCAAAAAAATAAAAATAAAATAAAGAGGGAGAGAATTTGCACACATCAAATGGATCAATCACTGATTTACTTTTCCATTCATTTTTCTTCCTTGCTGGATATACTGAGAGATCTAAAGGAAAAATTACAAAATAACAAAATACATAATAGTTGAAAGATGAAATGCCAACATCAATATACACAATGAGAATTGCACCCATCAAATGGATTCATTTGTTATTGGTTAAGCAAATGACACATCACACCAACATAAACCAACCATGTTCAACGGGAAAGATTCAAATCTGAATACCCTCTATTTTACCGTCTTTACTGAAACCTGTGATGAAAAATTGAAGGACGTAAGATTTCTTGCTCTAGCAAGAAGAAACAAACTAAAAACCCACTATCTCCACTATAAACAATCAGAAAGGTATTTTGGAGTATAAACTGTAATATATTAATGTCCAACCTCATTCAATTACAAATTTACAATTATAAAGAAATAAAGAAAGAAACCCCAACGCCAACGATCAAGTTTTCTCGTCTCTTCTTTAGTTGCTTGCTATTTGACACATGAATTTTGAATTTTTGATTTTACTTCTCGACAAGTTTCTTTAAAGTCACATTGAATATTGTACTTGGAATTTAGGTGGCATCACATTGCCATATTGATCAGCCAGTTCACTATTTTTCTTTAATACAGACGTGCTTTTGTTTAAAGTGTTTGCATTTTATAAAGGATGGATAACACCTTTCATTTACTACAAGGATCGTAATGTTAGTAGGAAAACAGAATCCACATAAATTACCAAAAGTTATGTTCTGTTTTCAAGAGAGCAAATTTTTTTACTGGTGTAAATGTGTGTAAACGTAAACATTAATAGCTCTAATAGTTAGCAAATTTTTATTTCATTATTATAAAAAAGTACGTCTCGGTTGATGATAACAACCTTCACTTAATGTTCACGTTTCAATTATTATTGTTTCCTTCGATACTCGTGACATTTCGCATGAGATCAAAGTCTAACTCAAGTGGAAAGAATGAAGCCTTACCAGGTTATTGAAATGGGTTCGAGGCTCATTTGGGGGGAAGGGTATGAAATTAAAAAAATAAAAAAATAAAAAAAACTCATAGCATCTCATCTGCAGTGAGCCAGTGACTTCTACTACATCATTTCCAAAGTTCATCCATATAATTATAATGCATGTACTTTTATGTCTGTTTATCCATTGCTTTTTGTCATACAGTATGCATCAACATTAAATTGAGCCAACTTAGGTTGTTATTGCATGTGTAGGCTTAAAGATTAGTACCTAACAAAGGAAAAACAAAAAATTCAAGTGATTGCAACATACCTTGGTTAATTCACAATGCCAATTTAGGGTCCACTGTTCCGGTAGCATTTCCTTCCCCTGATAGAATGTGGTCAGGATCCTGCCAAAACATGTGAACTCATTATAACAAAGAATAGGATTAACAGACAAATTAAATCAGACGTGCGGCGGGATACCTCCATTCCCCACTTGATGTAATCTGGGGATTCACAAGCCTTGTACTCATCTACAAGACTCTCAATTATGTCCCTAGATTCATCGAATTCTGAAAGATCATTATCCTGGATATGTTTCACGAACCATTAAATGTGAGACAAGATGTGCAAGCATAAATTTAAGTTCTACAATACAACTAAGAAATTAAATCCCATGTTATTGGAATGACTAAATACCAAATGATTCGGAATTCAGGAAACTTAACAAAAGCCCAGTGCTTGCAACTTCAGGAAGAATAATGGCCCATTGTAGCGCATGAATTTCAAAGGGGCAAAAATATGAATACGCAAATCTTGTTCTCCATTTCAACTACCAAAAACTTGCTTAACTTTTATACAGGACTTACTAAGAACTTTTTGGTACAGCAATTTCAATGTCTCGCGGTGTTGTGAGGAAAGTAGAGATGATTAATACAACATGAATTCTTTAAAAATAAAAAAGAAGAAAACAAATTAACAAATGAAGAAATGAAGAAAGAAATGTAATGCACAAAACAAAACATATTACATATGAAATGACACAAGGCAGACAACTTACAGCAAACGTTGGATGGTTCCTGTAATTATCCAGAAAAGCTTGTCTCTTCCTCAACTTCTCGTACTGGCTCAAACACTTGGAGAATAAGTGGCGGATACCAGTATGACTTGCTAGCATGAGACCACTGACCTAACAAATACAAAAAGCACATGTTACACTTGATTGTTATAATACTTGAACCCTCATCATCTAAACGTAACTTCACATGCAACTAGGCAAAAGAAAAGAAACATAGAATGATGATTCTTATTGTCAAAAAAAATCTTCAAGAAAAAGGTTGAGTATACTCTTTAAGGGCCGGAACAAGGGAAAAAAATTCAGCTAAGTTTTGCTCACTTTTGCATTTATCAGGCTTGGCTATTTTCAACTAAAACCTCTTCAAGAGCATGCATTTTATTGAGTTTTACAGCACTAACTAGATAGTACCAGAGAAGCAAATAAGAAAAGGACCATAAATGATGCAACAGTCCCCCTTTTATCACCTTTTATTGAAAACACCACTACCCAGGGTCAGTCAAGGACAGTCATAGGAAGCCGAACATGTTTTATACCACCCACAGGAATTATTTACCAAGGACGTGCAGAAGTATCTTACCCTGTGAGCAGTCTGAACATAAGGAGACTTTCTAGATAAAGCAACCTATCAAAAAGAAGAGACAGATTTTAGTGTATAACAAAGAAATTATAAATATACAAACTAAAAACTGAAAGAAGATTAGACATGCCTGAATGCTGGCAGGGCCCCATTCAATAAAGTTAACAAGCTTTCTTTCACGTATTCTCTGTAAACTTTCATGAACCTGGTTTCGGAGAGCCGAACGTTAATAAATCAATAGAGCACCGGAACTGATAAAACTGAGAGGACCTTTGATTTCCAAGATCATTATCACAATTCAGCAAAGAGCCAATATGTAAAGTAATTCCACTCAAATGAAATTATGGAGATAGAGGCAAACTGATCTGTACTAGAGTATGAGCAGGTGATCAATTTTGAGATAGAGGCAAACTGATCTGCAGTAGAGTATGAGCTGGTGATCAATTTCTGTACTCTCTCCACCCTAAAACAATCATCTCGGTTTCTATTCTATCTTCCCAAACTCTTACTTTCTAACCAAATCCAATTGTAATATTTCTCATTTCTCATTATACCCCTTACTGGAAAACAATTTAGTGGTTCTTTCAGTTTTGAGTCGTTTCATATACTCATTATAGTAGATTCGCGGACGAAATAGGTAATAAATTCCACTACTGGTTGCAAACCTATGAAATAAAAGACTACCTGATCATAAATGGCTTAACTCAATTGTTTGGACACATCAGGCATAATTAAAACACCATGAGGCTCTACCACGGGATTAAGCCTGTGAGATAAGTAGCACATTCATAACCTAGGTAAAGCCAGCTTAATTTTTTTTTTTCAGAAGCACGATAATTATGGTATTATGGTATTGACATCGTAGTAGTAACAGCGCTATTGAACAAATTGAAACCCCTAACAACAAAAAATAGCACTAATGGTGCACCCTTTCCACCTCACCCAGATTTTGAATACAAGGGATTGTTGCGTGACTATAATAAGAAATTTCTGAATATACTTGGAAAAGTCACGGTACTTACAATTTACAATTGGTCGTCGTCACAGATACTAAGTTATATGGAAAGGTAAACATGAAATCCTAGTACAGATGCTCTATTCTTTGCATAAACACGTGTGCTTTCAAAGTGAATTCTTGAACCCATAATTACATGTGATTAGTGACCTCTTGAATCCAAAATTACATGTGATTACTGACTATTTAAGAAGGATAGGGCATTATCCCATAATTACCTGAGTAGGATCCACTTCTCCTTGAATAATGTTCAATATTGATATGTATTTTGCCTGACTGGCTACTTTTGTTCGAGCAGAGGAAACCATGATATTCTTTGTCTGCAAAGCGAAACAACATAAGAATACACCCCATACATGTAAAATAAATTTTAAGAGCTTTTGTCTTACCTGAAGAAGTCTTCTCATTACATCTAGTACAGTTGTTTTGCGAATTACATTAGCCTGAACAAAAGATTTCTTCCATGCATTAGCTTACAGTTACGATTGTTTTGATGCTTTGACATCAGATAAATGTGCGCTTCATATTTCCAAATATGGGAAGATTTAAAATAGAAAATGCCTGCTTCAAATTCATAAGATAACTTGATACCAAAGCCACATAATAAAAATAGAGCAATGTATATGTACATATATCCAAGCATATCAAGTATTATCCATGAACACTGTACCTTTGTCATATTAAAGCAATCAGTTGGATTAATTAATTTTTCTTAAATAAGATAAATCATAGTGGCTGATGTCAATGAGATGTAAAACGCATGTGCTTATTACCTTGGGTGGGGATCAGCAGGAGAGACGTTGTGCATGTTCACACGTGTGAAAGAGAGAGAGATGGAGAGATTATCATGGGAGAATTAAACCTAGATCAATTTCTTCAACTGCTACATGAAAAAGGCAACATGCTAACACATATACCAATAGGCTAATTGAACTGCATCGCATAAAGAATCCTAAGCTATTGAGCTCCACTAATCAAATATAGCATGCTCGTGATGGAAATTTCTATCAACTGATGCTCAATCCTTCTCGAAATAGCACGGAAGACAAAAAGACAAAAAAGAAGCCATCTAAAAGCAATCAATCTAACATTAATACATTTTTCAACATCAAATGCCATTAGCATTTCAAGTCAAAACACATGTATTACAAGTTCCATTCTTGAGAGAAATCAAGACATGCCCAACTGTTATGAATTTTTCTATTTGTTAAATTCGCATACTCATATTTGTGACGGAAAGTAATTAACATCAGATATAGAGTTGTAATTTTCCCTTCCTCTTGCAAAACTCAAAACGAAAATAATTATAATAACAATAGCATGAAGCACAGAAAAGGCCGTAGCCTGAACTAACAAAAGGGAAATGAGGACATGTCCTAACGCATCTACTTGCTAAATTTTCAGTAAAGAGAAGTCCATCACCTAAAGAAGCGTACTCATAAGAATCTTACTTGGCGCTCCACCGTGAGTGGTGTATATCCTGTCATTAGAAAATGACATCGAGGAGTAGGGATCAGAGAAGCAAGAAGGCCAACCAAATCATTGTTCATGTATCCTGGATAGCGCAAAGTAGTCGTGCTTGCTGACATGACAGTAGAAACTAACGAATTTGTTTGGGCAAAAGTAGGAGTAGAGAGGTGAAGGCGTTCCACAGCAATCCTATTAAGTGCAGTATTATCAAGAACAACTACGCAGTCAGCATTCAAAGTCAGTCGCTTGAGCGTTAGAAGGGAGTTGTATGGCTGTACCACTACATCACTTGTCTCGTTTTGGTTGGGAAATACACTATATGTTTGAACGAGTTTTTTGCTGTAGCGATCGTTTAGAGTCTCCAATAGGTATGATCCCATACCTGGTTAAAGCAAGAAATTACCGGCCCAAATAAGTTAAATCACTTAGCAAAGACGAGAGTAATTGTGTCAGTTAAAACATACTAAACATTGAGTGACAAGGGATATCTCAGGACTAATATGTTGCTGTACAGTGGTCAAAGTTGAAGAGGAAAAGAATTCAAGTATAAGTCATTGCACAAATGCTATGATTGAGTTGATTTTAATATATCGCTCACTTGAGAAGGTAAGCAAATCCCTTCTTACAACATCACAATTAAATGCCATAGTCTTATCAAAATCAATATAAATCAGGATATTCATATTTTGGAATTTAAATAGAAAAGTTGCACAACATGGTAGGATTTGGAAAACCTGAGCCTGTTCCACCAGCAATTGAATGGCACAGAACAAAACCCTCAAGACTATCACTTCCATCTGCTTCTCTATCGATCATGTCCATTAGATCCTCCTCATATTGCTTACCCTGATTGAATGAAAATAATTATGCCAAAAGGAACAAATACAAAGACGGGACAAAAGAACAGGAAAAAATGAGAATTGTTTGCAATCTAACATGCAAGGGGATAGTAAAGGCTTATCTACAAAGTGCTTGTTCGGGAAAGCTTAAAAAGTTGATGTCAAAGTCAAAAATTAATTTTAACCACACATTTCATAGGACCCACAACTTTTCAACCACACATTTCATCATCTTTTATCAAAATCTAATAAATCTTTTATCAACGGCTTTCTCAAACAACCCCTAAATATAAACTACAACAAAGCGAGGGGTTTCTCCATTAAATATTAACTAAAGCGAGTTGAGAAAGAATTTAAAGGGTGTTTGGTAGTGATTAAAATTAGATTTTTAGTAGATTTTGATATAAATTTTTGAAATGTGGTTGAAAAGTTGTGGGACCCATGAAAGATGTGATTAATATTGATTGTTTGACTTTGACTTGGATTAAAATCAGATTTTAATCCGGACCAAACATGGGCTTAGTATACATGTGCAATGCAAATAACAAAGAGCGGGATAATTCTACTACTGTTGAGAGGGGTACTCTACTGATTACCAGTAAATAACTATCAAGCAGATTGCTGTAGTTTTTATACCCTTAAAAAACCAATTGAATATCTACTTCAGTTTAACAGTAAGGATTTCAAGCAGAAAACAATTCAAATATTATCACAAAGAGCAATAGGCCATCAGTCATCTAACAAAATATATCAAATACAATGGGCCAATAAACAATAGCAGCATATATAGCTTTAAACACACAGGTTTTACCAGCAATTCAGTAATATTATCTGTACTATTTGTCTGATCATTTTACTTTCACAATACAAAAAGAATATGTCACGGTAACTATATATAATATCAGCCACCAATTACAAAAGAGGAACTGATGCTGACCTGGTGATATCCACTTGCCCAGTTATTTCCAGCACCGCCTCCATGATCTGCAATAAATATATTCTCGTGATTATACAGATTCCTGTATTCCCCATTTTGTATACCATTAATCACCCTGGGCTCCAAATCCATCAGTAATGCCCGTGGAATATAGTGTTGATCATCAGCTTGATAGAAAAAAACATCTTTCCGGTCACCTCCCTGCAGCATTTGAAGCATTTTATTAACACAGAATAAGAAATTTTTATTTGAATGCTAATGGGGATAATTCCGCTCATGGGACAGGATATAAGAAACCAGTGCACAGCACCATATATGTATATGACAACAAATTAATGAAAATCTAATGCATCCATGTGCATATACATAAACAATGAATACAAATATGATAAAATGCATACTTAATATCTGCTTCCACTAGCAAGGAATGAGACATCAGAATTAGATGACATTAAGGGCCTGCTTGGGAGTTCTTTTTTTCGCCGATTTTGACCGATTTTGGGTGGCACCATTTATGAGAGGTTGAAAAAAAAGGTACTTGCTAGTTTTTTTCAACACCAGTTTTGGATGATCTAAAAACCACCCAACCATCCAAAACCGGTGTGCGTAATTTTGACCGATTTTCTCAACCCACCAAATCGACGGGTTTTGGCCGTTTCTCGTATTTTGTTCTAATTTTACCCTCTATAAAATAATTATTTCCAACCAACATTTTCTTCAAAACTAACTTATAAATAAAATTATATTAACTAAAAAATTATTTATAAGCAAAAAAATTACATTATATTAAAAAAATGCTTATAAGTAAAATATTATTTATAAGATAAGAAAAATTCATTATAATTAAAAAATTACTTACAAGTAAACACTTTTATGTAAAAAAATTTATTTATAAAATAAAAATACTACTAAGAAGACAAAAATTCACTTATAAAATATATATAAAAAAAATTCACTTAAAATTATTTAAAAGTATAAAATTAACTTATAATTATAAAATCTACTTATAAATAAAAAATATTAACTTAAAATTTTAAGTAAATATTTAACTTATATGTAAAAAATTATATATATGTAAAATATCATTTATAAGTAAAAAAATTTCATATAAGAAACTATAAACTGAAAATTTTACTAAAGGATATATATGTAATTTTATTATTTTAAAAAACTTTCAGAACTAGTGGATAGGACAATTTTCAAAACCGTTACTAAAACCACTCAAACGATCCATTCATAAATGCTCAAAACCGGTACTTTAAAAAATGCTCATAATCGGTATGCCAAAACTCCCAAGCAAGCCATAAAGGTACGCCTCTTCAAAGTTCCTGTTGGAAACTGATCAGCTTCAACTTCTGAAATCATCTTCAGTTTCAGCCTTAAGCGCTGCCATTCATCATCAGTTTCACATATTGAATGAAAATATGTCCGTT
>CAIGRT010090367.1:0-18810 GCA_903798405.1 Fraxinus platypoda
TTTTTTGGAAAATGGTAGACAAACATGGGCTTAATTTATTTGTTTAAGCTAGTATGGAGAAAAATACATTACCATATTAATATTTATGTTTTGAACGTTACATTTTATGTGTAATATTCGGATTTCAGATTAAATATATTTATGTTTTCATTTGTTTTAAAAATATTATTTTTTTTTCTTGCTTAAACCGTGGTTTGAAACTAAACCGAATAGCAAAATTTGGTTTGGAAAATGAAATTGTTTGCTAGGTTTGGATTTTTTTCAACCCGTTTTAATTGTTTTATTTGAAAATAGTTCAAAAATCGCTCAAATTGAATAGTGTCTACTCCCATATCTAGATATGGATTGTAAACTTTGGAACAACTCATCTACTTCTTAAAACTACTTTTCGTGACTAATTTTGACTATAATGTAGGTGTTAGACCCCTTTTTCGGTTGCAATGGGCGTGACATGGTGCCTAGTTCAGTGTCAACGCCATGTTCAAATGTGCATTCAACATGACTAAAATGAGACAATGTTTTGACATTAAGCGAAGAATAATGCTATTCATAGTGAGTACTACCGGTAGTCGCTCTACGTGATATAAATATGACAGTTTGTTATTTGATGTTTTAATGTCGTAATTTTTTATTGCCTCATGCATCAAATGTGTGTGCATTTGGCAGTGACAGGGAGACGTGTAATGTGGGTTACTCGATAGAAGTATTGCACGTGGGATTACTCAGCTATGTGAATTGTGAGCGGAATGTGCCGTTGGCAACGCACAAAAGGCTGTGGGCATCAGTTCCGGGTGTTGGCTTGCAGGCAGCAAGTCGCAGATGGTTGCTAGCTGCTGCCTTACCTAATTCCAATCAACATTCTCTTTCCTTCGATTATATGCCTTTTAACCATGAACATGGACTGGATATCCAGAAATACATCTGAAAAAGGTTGGATATACTTTTCATTATGCATATTCTCTGCGTATATGAACATACTCACTGCTATGAATCTCTCCACTCTTTCTCTGTTTTCTTCCTAACGAAAAAGAAAAACTTGTCGGATTAAGTGATCCACCAAGACTGGATCAACGGTCGTGATATAGTTCCAAGTCAGTGCCAGTACCCTTCTTTGAACTAAAAAGATTTTCTAGAAAATTTAGAATACTCCCGTTTCTAATTTTACTAGCCAAATTAATTCCTTGGGTGTAGAAGTTAGCCACAGAGAGAACATAATTGTTAAAAAAAAAAAAATTGATTTAGTATTTGTTTTATTTTATTTTCTTATTTTTTAAATCTTTTATTAACATGATCTCTTGAGTGAGAAATATACGCGATAACATTCAAATAAGAGGTTATCATATAAATATTGAATTTTGCTGTCTCGTTAAGAATTTATCAACTCTGGCTGGTTCGAGCTTGAGCCCAACACAGTTCCTCGGCTGTAGAAGCACCAATTTAACCCAGATTTTTCCATGCTAAGCTTCATTCTACGCTTATTTATCGTATGATCCGTGCTTTTGAAAGCTCGACTAAAAAATTAAATGAGCCTGGTAGAAGGTGGTGTTCTAGGCAAAGGGAACGAGTGGTGGAGGACAATGGCTGGGAGCAAGTGGTGGCGGCGGCGACATTGAAGGGTCTCAAGTAAGGCGCCATCAAACTTTTTAAATTTCGAAGAAGGCAAGGTTAGATTTTGTGCATGTGCAATTATCAAACAATCCGTGCTTCTTTATGTGCCCAGAAAAGACTCCTAACATGAGAGTTCAACAAGAATTGTCGACAATAATAACAATTGTGCAAAAAAATATATATTTCTTCTATTCATTAAAGGATATAAAACGTGGATGGTCAGTGCGTAACATGATATGGTGCACTAAGCAAATTAATCAATACAACTAAATTAATAAATCCAAATTTGTCAATGCGCATGGTAAAGGGAAGGGGTTTGACATTTATCCGCCACTAGAAATGTTGTGAAAAGCGGAAGATGATATCGGATTAATTGAATACCAAATTGTTTGAGAAAATAAGATATTATAGCCACAATATGCAGTAAAGATCTCAAAGACACAAGAACGATGTAATTTGCGGAGTAAAGGAGATTTATTATAATATGTAGAAAGAATTATAGCCACAATATGAAGTAAATGATCACAAGAACAAAATAATTTACAGAGAACTGAGATTTTATTATAATATAATATGGAAAAAAATACAAAAAATTGTGTTTACAACTTTGTCTCATAATGAAGAGCAAATTATATATATTAAACAAATAGAGGACATCTAAACCATAATAGTAGAGTTGTAGTTGAAGTTGAAGTGGAATGCAAGAAACAACATTAAAAATGGAATTGGAGACAAAACATTGTTATTGGCGCCGCAGCACCAACGCCTAGGCGGGGTCTCCTTCCCAAACACTTTCTAAAGATTTTTTCTTCATTCCAAAGTTTTCTTCAAGTCCAATATCAATTTCAACTCCCAACTGAGCTTCCAAGTAGAACTTCAACTTGAATTGGCCAGGTAAACTTGAATAAGATTTCACAATAACATTCCAAATATAATTTATCTTTATGTGTACTTTAACTAGCTCCCTGTTTGGCCCCTTTATTCCCTATTAAATTATAATTCATTTTTATCTCTCTTCTTTTCAACAATACATTTTTCAATAAAATAATATTACATGTAAATTAAAAAAAAAATTTAACCACATATTTTTCCAAAAAAAAATTATTATTTCTCTCATTATAACATGGAATAAGGGGGCTAAACAGGCGCTTAGAACTCTCAATTATCTTCAACAAAAAATTCAAGTCACGCCCAAATTTTAACAAGAAGCAATCGGTATTGGAATAAGAGAAAGTAATTGATCAAAAAGGTTCTAGAGATTCTCCCTCACTCTTTTTAGTGGAGAGAAATAGTGCAAGAAAGGAGCGAGAATGTCGTTAAAAGTCTAGACTAATAATATGTGTTTCAAAACGAGATGTGTTAAACATGCTCATACTTTCTTCGCATTAAACTAGCCAAAGTGAAGATTCATAGTTAAATACCTATAATTAGGGCATTGATTTCAAGAGAAGGCACAAGATATGCATAGTGTCATTTACCCCTACTTCATCTATTATTAGAATAGAAATAATTGGTGTCAACTAGAAATAATTGGAATTGAAATTACTGCGAACTCTATTGGTTCGTCTGAACCCTATTTTTTGGGAGAATAGATTTTTCTATTTTTAGAGAATATATGGTTAAAAAACAAAGAAAAAATTTAAATTTACATACAAAATTATTTTACATAAAGAATATATAATAAAAAATGAATTTATAAATAAATAAATATTTAAATAATGATGCTACTTAATTATAATGACTAGGAGTTGACCTTGTACGGTGAAACCGCACGTTAGACCTATTTATTTGATCCAAAGTACAGGACCCCGACGCCGACCAAAGTACATGCACTTGGAAAATGACGCTTTACCATACTTCGATTGAAAAAAATTGAAAAAATCTTTGTGCTATTATTATTCTTCACATAATTGCATATTCAAAAAATAAGAATTATTATTTATTAATAAATGTGACCGAAATTACAAGCACACAACGGTCACTTATAAGCCAGTTACAACAAATTTGTTGGATTATAAATGCATTTAATTTGTTGCCGACAAAAAAAAAAAACTTCCCAAAAATTTAACATCGTTTAGTTGTTTTATTAATACACAATAATTAATGAAATGTGGCCTCTGAACTTCCTTTTAAGCACATTACCGTTGGGGGCTCTACATTTCAATTTATACATTTCAGTGTGTTTAAGAGGAACCCATGTCATAACCAGTCATAGTCTTTGGCTCTCTCATACAGAAGCTTCTCAATCTCTCTTGTGTGTTCTCTGTAACCATCTAATTGTGTTCCACTTCGCTCGTGAAAGGCTTGCCTCGTGAGTTTATACAGCACAATGGACACGCTCCCCGTACTGTTCTACCAAAAGTAGTTGTTACCTTATAATTTTCCTTTTCGGTAAGCAGTCTTTTCTCGAATTATTTATATAGTATTAGTTAGGAGTTGATAGTACATGGATGAATTTTTTGTAGATTAAAACTGCATTTTTTGGCATTACTTAGCTCTTGCTTTATTATCAAAGACAATAATTTGATTCATGGTTGGTGCAACTTAGTGACACCTAATGGCTAATGTGTGAGATATATAGAACACTTTCCAGCATAGAATTCCATGCCTTTCATAGAAAAAAGTCACAATCTGGCTTTTGCTTTTACTTTAGCTTTATTGTGAATCTTTTTTCATCTTTTGTGTCTTGATTCTCAGCAGTGTTACACTTCTGCTGTAAGTGAATTTCCTTTTTGATTCATCATGATAAAGTGACATTCTGCTTTTCCACTTTGATAAAGTCAATAAAGAATATATTGCTTTTTAACATTTGTTTAAAATAAGGACCCCTAATCAATGGATGCATCAATTGCAATTATTTATTTTTTGCTGTTTTTGCTTCTGCATGATCTTGAAGTCTCAAGTCTCTCTACAGTATTTTCATAAATGGGCACTTTCTGTAACTTTCTTAGTTGTTCTTGTTAAATTGATTAAGGTCAATTCTTTATGACATTGTTAATGTTATAACATTTTGAATCATAATTTCTGTCTTGAGCAGAGTCAGAACAGTAGTTTAAATGTATCATTTTGTGACTACGACTGTCATGAATCAAATATTTTTGCTCTGTGCTCGTGCCATGTGTTCATGATAATTTTATTCAAAGCATTTAGCCAATGCGATGCTTCCAAATCTAAATCGAATGGCTCGCCTTTCTTACATGAAAAAGTTTGAAAAGAATGACTTTTTGTCCAAAAGCGAGCCAAACCAATATGGAAATATGAATTATAAATTTATAATTGAAATTTCAAAAGTTCAAATTCTTGTTTCAACCGTTTACGTCATCTGATTGTTTCCCAGTTTGTGACTAAGGAAATTATGGTGCCTTTTGGGAGAGCACATTGAAGGAGGTACATGTACTTCAACTCTCATTTAAAATTGCAAATTAAAAGAGAGTAGGGTAGTAATATCAAGCTTGAGTATGTCCATGATTTATCTTTTGTTTCTTAAAGGGGGATGAGGATGGTATTTTCTTCTTCTCTATCGGTTAAAGAGCAATTTGTATAGAATCTTGTTTGGAATGTATCTTTTTTATTCTTTACAGTCTCAGTTTCTTGCTTCTGCAATACACTTGAGACAAAATAACATTGCTCAGTGTAATTCACTCTTAAGCAATTCAGTATTCCATTGCTCGTATTGAATTATCGTTTTCTCTAGTTTCTATATTTTATTGTGCTTAATAGATGCTTCTTTTAAGTCTCTGTTTCTTCTCCAGGACAGAACAAGAACTGGAAAAGCTGCCGGGATCAAATTCAACTACTTGTGTTATCTGCAACATTTTACCAAATGAAACTTCTGTTTCTTGTGGCAGCTGTTGCAAATCTGTTTCTGTTATTACCGAATTTTCAACAGATTGTTGCTGATCTTGATTCAGACAGGAGGGCTCTACTTGATTTTTCTGATGCTGTCCCACATCTTCGAAAGCTTAACTGGAATACTAAGGTCCCAATATGCTCTTCTTGGGTTGGCATAATTTGCAACAAGGATGGAACTAGAGTGCGTGAAATCCATCTTCCCGGGATTGGGCTCTATGGAACATTACCGGCAAAAGCCATTGGAAAACTCGATGATCTTAGGGTCCTTAGCCTTCGATCCAACCAACTAAATGGAAGTCTTCCTTCTGATATCCTTTCCATTCCTTCCCTCCAATCCATCTACCTTCAACACAATAACTTCTCTGGTGATGTCCCTCCTACCCTCTCTCCTCGACTTAGTGTAGTTGACCTGTCCTTCAACTCTTTCACGGGGTCAGTTCCATTGACGGTTAAGAACTTGAAGAGATTATCTACGTTAAATCTCCAGTTCAATTCCTTCTCGGGAGGTGTCCCCAATCTTGACCTCCCAAGGCTTAAGAGTTTGAATTTGAGCCATAACATGCTAAATGGCTCAATTCCATATTCCCTACAGAAGTTTCCGATTTCTTCCTTCATAGGAAACTCTCATTTATGTGGTCCACCACTGACTTCTTGCTCTCCATTATCTCCATCCCCTTCCCCTTCGATTTACAATTTTTCTCCTACAATTTCTGGAATACATGATGCTTCTCACTCGAAAAAACTTAATTCAGGAGCTATCATTTCTATTGTGATTGGTGGCTGTTCGATATTACTTCTTCTAATTTTGGTGATATTGTTCTTCTGTCGGAAGAAGAAAGATAGGGGCATTAGTGTGACAAAAGCTAAGGCCTCTAGTGGTGGAAAGAACGAAAATTTGAAGTCCGAAGATTTTGGTAGTGGAGTACAAGGAGCCGAGAAGAACAAGCTCGTATTCTTTGAAGGGTGCTCTTATAGCTTTGATCTCGAAGATTTGTTAAGGGCATCAGCTGAAGTACTTGGGAAAGGTAGTTATGGTACAGCATATAAGGCTGTTCTAGACGAGGCAACTGTAGTAGTGGTGAAACGTCTAAGGGAAGTTGATGTTGGAAAGAAGGAATTTGAACAGCACATGGAGATTGTGGATAGAATTGGTCGGCACCCTAACATTGTGCCAGTTCGTGCTTATTATTATTCCAAAGATGAAAAGCTTCTCGTCTGGGAATACATACCTGCTGGTAGTTTGTCTGCAGCCTTGCACGGTATGCTTTCCTCGTGTTTTTCCTTGTTCTATTGGATTATGTAGAAGTTAATTATACTGTTCACTATTCCCTTTATTACGGACACACCCTAGATTCCTATCCTACATAAAGGAGTTTGAGCCTTGAGATAGACAAAAACACAGAGGTGTGAGATCTTCCCAAACTTGTTCTTGATTTTAATGAAAATCTGGATTTTCGAGTAGACTTACGTCTTAGCTTTCACATCAGCAGTGAACAACTATAAATATTTGTGTTTCTGCATGCTCATCCGTAACAGTTTCATTCAATTATGATCTCCATAATCAGTGAGAAATCACTAAGTATAATGATAGCTCCTTAACTTATTCTGTATGATGAACCACAATAGGTAACAGAGGCACTGGAAGAACACCATTAGATTGGGACTCCAGGCTGAAGATTTCGCTTGGAGCAGCAAAGGGAATTGCCTATATCCATTCTGAAGGTGGTGCGAAATTCACTCACGGCAACATAAAGTCCTCAAATATACTCCTCAACCCAGATCTTGATGGCCGCGTTTCTGATTTCGGCTTAAGCCCTCTGATGAATTCTTATGCTATCAAATACCGTGGTGCTGGCTATCGAGCTCCAGAAGTGATTGAAACTCGAAAAGTCACTCAAAATTCCGATGTCTACAGCTTTGGAGTAGTCTTACTTGAGATGCTCACAGGCAAATCCCCTATTCAATCTTCAGGCTACAACGATGTTGTTGATCTACCTAGGTGGGTGAGGTCTGTTGTTCGAGAGGAATGGACAGCTGAAGTTTTTGACGTGGAGCTGACCAAGTACCTGAACATTGAAGAAGAGTTGGTGCAAATGCTTCAGATTGCTCTTGCGTGTGTGGTAGAAGTACCAGATATGCGACCAAATATGGAAGATGTAGTTAGAATGATTGAGGATATTCGACAATCTGAACTCGAGAACAGACCGTCGTCTGAGGACAATATGTCGAAGGAATCCAATGTGCAAACACCAGAATAATTTGAGCTTTTAGCTTATAGTTTGATTCTTGAATCAACATAAAAAATTTGTTGTTCATCACCATGGTTCATGTAATCTTCCGCAAATTTCAGGCCATCGAATATTTCTCTGCACATTAAGATTAGCCACATGCTTCCAGTTTTTAACCCTTGTTTGTGCCTCTTTATCTTGATGTAGTGACCCTCACATTTAAGCCATTATTTGTCTTTTCTCTTCATGTCTTTTGGAACTTTGAACTAAATTTTAACAAATCCATTTTTGTATAAATTATAATTCAGAAGCCCCATTGCAAGTAAGCTCCATTTGTAGAAAACTATCCAAATTCTGACGTTTTGGCGCTTGGATTTAACTGGCTATTAAGTAAACCATCAGAGGTCGAGCTTCATTATATCCTCGAAAGCAGTTGCTTGAACCAAAAGGTATGCTATAATTTGTGAGTGGCGCAAATAACACTTACGAGGAAAGTGATGGTGTAACACAAATTGAAGTCCATCTCTATTCTTTGATCGTGAAATCAACACATTTTCTTACGTGGAACATGTTAAAAGAGATAGAAATAGACAATGCGTCTTTGAATCTTCCTGTAGATATATAGTAATATATTGAATAGCTCACAATTGTTGAAGGGTAGGCATGGAAAAACATGAATAGTGTTTCTTGAGTTGCTAATCTCTTCATAAAATAGATAATTATGTAACATTTTTCATTTTTCTCATCTTTTCTTGAGTACATTGACCAAAACATCCCAAGCTTAAAGTCGACCAGTCTTTTATGCCACAAGGGCAATTTTGGTATTCCAGCATTTTTCAAAAATTGGTTAACCAATGACAATTAAACTGTTTTTATCCAATATTATCAAGACTTTCCATAATTGTTCAAATCTCCGCATTTTTATCCATCTGCGTGTCTTTTCTCCCCCACCCGCATCCTCTCCCCCAAAAATGTTGCATTATCGAAGGCTTCCACTTCACAAGATCTTAAAGTAATTGTTTTTTTCCTATCCATTTCTTGAATAATAATATGATCTGCCAGAAACATTGGATTGTATATTTAATTTGTTGTTCAATTCAATCAAGGAAGAATGAGATTAATTCTTGAATGTTGTTGAATTGTTTGTTCTGCACGCCAATACCATTTATCAGATCCCTTTTCCTGCAAACCGATAGTATTTAGATTGACGAATATTAGAGGGTGATTGAGAGGTTCGTTGAAGAATTACGGAAAACATAGAGATTCAACGGGATGTTTTCTGATTAATATTAATTGGAAATTGAATCCCTTTTTGTTCTTCGTGACTAGAGGATTGCTTATTTGGAATGGTTCGAGGACAACTTACAAGATGCCGCAATTCCCTTTTCCTTGGGGGCGGCCGAGAGGTGGGGTGGTTGTCATTTTGAATAAAAGGCGTAGTTGAGTCTCAATTCTTTTAGAATGCCGTAAGGTTGTAGCAGGGTTGTCGCCTAAAAGGCTTATTTGAGTCTCGACTCTATTAGATTACAAACAATTTGTAGAATGGTTGTCGTTTTACCTAAACAGGCATATTTGAGTCTCGTTTCTATTAGATTGCAAACAAGTTGTAGAAGGTTTGTCATTTCAACTAAAAGGCATATGAGTCTCAGTTCTTGGATTGCAAACAAGTTGTAGAATGGTTGTCGTTTTTTATACTAAATGGTATCATTAATCTCGATCCATTGGATTGAAAACAAATTGTGAAGTTTGTCGATTGTCATAGTTAACTTTGGAGGTTTCAATAACTGTCTAAGAAGAATTACAGGAGAAGTGAGACATGATGATATCTCAAAGTTAAGATGGTGCACACAAATCTACCAATGCCGGGATAGATTTCTATTTTCCTTGTAGTAAATGAGACTTAATGAAATTTGCAGCAAGCTTCGCAAACCAATGTTATTTTGCATGTGCGTTAATTGGGACAGTTAGGTGGAAGAAAAGTTAACAAGATTAGACTGCGGTGGACGAATGATAAAATGTTATCGAGGCTGTTTTATATCTATTATGACCATTTGCTAGTAATCTGACTTATAAGCTGATGCATTTAAACTTTTAGCTCGCAGCTGTAGTCCTTTCGCCAACTTTTAGCTGTGCATAGGCGATGGGACAGTGCTGGACTAAGGTAACCAATGTTCGGAGATTTGTTTTCCTTTTCTTTTATATGTTCTTGAGATAACTGCCACAGGTATTCATTCATTAGGTTTGTTAAGGTAGATAAAGAACTTGGTCTAATTGCAGTTTTGCACACAAAACGATAATGAAAAGAGTGCTACAGCAGAGATCGGAGGTAAAAATGTTCACCTTATAACTACCATGGAGAAGTGGGAAGAAAAGAATTTGGAAGCAAGCAGGGAAGGGAAGATGGTAAGTTACCTATGCTTTATTTTCGAGAATGATTTAGGAGTTGGCTTTGATCAGCAAAAAGCAATAGCTTCGGAGCTTGATACTAATTTTGATATGAGAATTCGTCTTCCTCATTTTTTCTCACTTTAGACATTCTTTTTTCGATTTGTAATTTCCAAGTTTCCAACAGGTGGCGGTTAATTTCAGTACATCTTGGAGTAATCCTTGTAGAGAGATAGCACCAGCTTACTCTGAGCTTGCCGATAAATATCCTTCAATTTTATTTCTAACTGTGGACGTTGATAAATTAGCAGTAAGTTGCTACTTTTTCTTCGAACACGCAGTTTTGCATACTGGATTCTACGCTATTGTCAATCTAGATTATCAGATGATGTGCAATCCTACGTGCTGAAAAGCGGAATATATTGATATATGAAAATGTTATGCTGATATGGTGTAGGAATTGAGCACTAAATGGGACATCAAAGCCACTCCATCCTTCTTTTTCCTGAGAGATGGACGACAACTGGACAAACTAGTAGGTTCCAACAAGGCAGAGCTCCAAAAGAAGATGATGGCCATTGCCGAGTCAAATTGAAGGTCCTTGAATTGAATCTTTTTCTTTTTTGGTTACTCTATGTAAACATTTATAAAGTGTTTGGTAAAGTGAATTCGATAGTCTTAGACAGTATTAGATAAGATGAAAAAAAGTTAAAAATATCGTCATAGTACTGTTTAATACTGTCTAGTAATATAACAATATTCCAAACATGTAGTTTTCCTACATCACGAATTTCGATTTTTGATACTTCAAGAATGTGATGACTAATATTAATGTACATCTGTTTTCCTCTTTCAGCTATTAAAGAGTGATCAAAAAGATTATGTTTGTTAAAAATAAGCCAATGTGAATCTTAACATTGGAGCAATGCTTTATTACAGCTGATGTGTAGCATATTCCAATTCTGTACAGAGAAATCTCACATTTCTGAATGGTAGATAGGTATTCGGTCTTGTTTCGGTATCTTGAATGGTAGAACAGCAATTCATTATATGTATTAAGATGACGACCAACAACAAACTAAATTTTTATCCAATAAATTCGGAGTCGGCTTCACCAATCCTCTCCCTTACTGCTAGATGATTAGATCCACAAGAAGAAATCCTTAGCGACTACCACAAGCCATTTTATTAGTGGTATATGCTTCCCTCTTCTACTAAATCTCTCAACTTTCATAACGAGTTTCCAAAAAGGTGCGGAGCCACGGAATTATTGCAGTGTAGGTAGAGTTGCCAGTTGAATTTGCCGGTAAGGACGGATGTGGGTCGATTTCGTGCCAAACTTGAAATTGAAACAGACCAAGTCGGTTTGGGTAAATTGCAACCCAACCCAGTATATGATAACATAAACAATACAATCAAAACATGTAATGCAAAATGCCGACATAAAGGAAAAATTGCTTGCAGAGAAATAACTCGGAAGACGCTGTCGAATTGAAAGTGAATTATATAAGATGAATATTGCCCTTCTTTTTGAAGTAATTTGCAATAAGCTCATAGCACGAGGAACATGGGAAGTAAAAATTCGTGAAGGATGATATTGAAATCTTACTAGAAAATAAAAACGGAAAAGTGCAATTTTGAATGCTTCTCAAAAATTAATATCACTATGCAAAAACCTTCTAACATCTAACGACCAAATAACTACATGGGGTGTTTCTATGATGAGTTTTGCTTCTGGCGAAAGCATGGCTGTGTAATCTTCATTTCTGCAACCTCAAATGTTGCTAAAAACACGCTCTGAAAAACGTTTCACAGATCTGTAGAACTAGGCCACAGCTTCACATAGCTGAATCCCTTAAAGGGGTTTTCGCCACATTTTGGACTAGCAGCCGGTGAATCTAGAAGTGGCATGTTGGTCCAACGCTCATCAAAATTGGCGATGCAGTGTTTTCCTGCTACTAGTGGAAGGAAGCTTGGTTGAATTTCCCGAGCCTCCAATTTCTTCCAGTTGATAGACTTGAACCACTTGTGGCCTTTTATCTCATCACTTCCTCTTACCCCGTTCCCAAGGCGCTTGTTCACCTCCTTTTGAAGCAACTGAAGTAGAAATTGAATGGAAAACGGTCAGTCCTTTACCGCACACTTTTTTACTTCAAAAACAGTGTGACTAGAAATGAATATTATAAACGAAGATATGCCATGCCGATGATAATCGGAAAAGTTCCTTGTAGAGTTACTTACAACCGCCTGGTTCAATCCAGATGAATGTGCGATTGAATAGAATATATTGCTATCTATATCATCATCAGTAGAAAACAGATACAGCAGAGCTCTTACCCCTTTCAGTAGAGAATGAGCCTCACTTGACAAAAACGCTGGCAGCTTGATTTTGTCCTTCAGTACCTTCTGCTGAATTTTGTGACGATTCCCACCAACGAAAGGCGGCTGAAATAATACAGGACAAAATATTATAAACGACAAAATACATATTTAGTTAAAGATAGCCATGGGAAGTCATAGAAAGTTTTAAAAATTTCATCATCATGCGTAACCATAATGTGCCAGGAAAAGCGAGCTATGGTATCGTTTTGAATTTCTTTCACACTTCATAAACTATCCAATCCCATTAAAAAGTCGACTGTTTTTTCTCTTCTACTCCCTGGCTTAAATTTTCTCAATTCTTCTGAGAATATTGTTGAGGTCGTGAGAGCTGTCATCCTAAATTATAGTTGGAAGTTGTAAGTTGTAACCATTATTTTATGATCAAGTAACTAATGTGCACAATGATTTTCCTGAATAATAAATTCAACAGACGATCAAGAAATAACAATCACCCTAAGAATTCACAATAAGATGACAGGAAAAACTCCGTGCCTAGAACAACGAAATTAACAATTACAGAAGTTATAATTAAACAAAACAACCAACATGGCTACATCGTCCACGTAAAGGAGCATTTTAACAGAAATAAGTATTGTCGCAAAGTAGGGAATGAGGTAATTAATTATAAGCAGAGAACTAACCTTCCCTGTCAACATTTCATACAAAAGAATTCCCAAACTCCACCAGTCTGCAGCCTTATCATGACCTCCACAGCAAATGATTTCTGGTGCCATATACTCAACTGTTCCGCACAAGGAGTTAGATCTTGTGTTCTCATCAGATTGTTTTGCAAGCCCAAAGTCAGTCAGCATAGCCTGCCAGAGATAAAAGAAGAAAGAACATTACAAAATAAAGCCTTGACATACCACACGTCTTATTCTTTGAATTTAACGAGATACAGATTCCTACGCAGTTAAAACAAACCGAGGAGCTCTAACAACATAAAATCTGTGCAGAAAAAGCCATTTATGGCAAGAAAAAAGTGGAAGATTTCTTACATGCCCCTCTGCGTCAAGAATAATATTTTCAGGTTTCAGATCCCTGTGCATTATGCCTTTTGCATGGAGGTGAGAAACAGCAGAAACAATCTCAGCAGCATATATACGTGCCAAATCCTCTCTGAAAACAAATACCACATGTTAAAATACCTCAATGTAAAGTGGACATTCTTTATCAGAACAGACATCATAATACCTGAATAGGCCTTGACGGTAGAGTTGAAAGAAAAGGTGACCCCCATTGATGAAGTCAAGCACAAGGTACAATCTGTATTTAGTCTGGCCCAAAGAAATTATTAAAAACATTAGCAAATTCAAAATATGTCTAACTGAAATAGACAACCTCATAGTTTCCAATCTTATGATCCAAAATTAAGGATGCCACGCCCACAAATTTGGACCATGCACTCAATAAGAGCAAAAAGGACGCATAACAACAATTCGAAAAATGAATACCTGGAAGGAGTATCTAAGCTTCACAATGAAGGGATGATCTATTTTTGTCAATATATCCCTCTCTGTTTTCATGTACTCAGCATGGTTTTTCTTTATAATGTTATCTTTGCGCATAACCTTCATAGCGAATATTTCTGACGAACCAATCTTCCTCACCTGGTACACTTTTCCGAATGCACCTTGCCCAACAACTTTCAAAAATTCAAAGTCCTCAAGCCCTACTGTCTTCTCTGAATTGCTATCAACTTCAAGAATAAACTCCTTCGGAACAACTGTCTCAATAGCAGCTTCAGGAAATTTCTCTTGAGCCTCTCCGTCTACTTCGTCCACAAGTTCAAGTAGACCTTCTCTCTCATGCAATGCGAGCTTGTTGAGCTTTGATACTTGACTTAAACAAGAAGTGGGACCCACATAGGAATGGGAACGACTATGAATTACGTCTGGATCATTATAAATTAATTCTTTCACTTCAGATGGGACAATAAAATTTCCGGAATCTTCAGATATCAAAGGTAAAGTTGCAGGAGTTGTTGCAGGACCAAAAACGTCAGAGAAGTCCAAATCAACATGTTCCAACGAGAAGGCATCGGGGACTTCCACTGGAAGGGGAACGTGACCTGGGAAAGTCTTCAACAAATTGTCACCAATCAATGTCGAAAATTGAGAGGTAACCATGATGCTAAAGATGAAACACAGGAAGCAGATTGACTTCAAACTCCAAGCAATGATAAAATAATTTCCCACAGAGACTTTTAAATCAGGACTGATGAAGAAGGACAATATGCAATAGCCTTGAACAGAAGGAAGTTCTCAATTCCAACAGACTCTCCAAAAGATACCGGAGAAAGGCAAAGTACAAGCCAGAATCGGAACTTGTTCTTGTTTCCTGCTTTAAAGGAAACAGTAGATGTAGCGGTGCTTTTCGGATTCATGAAGACCAGACAATCAAGGCTGTAAGTGCAAAAGAGTTGTCAGTTTCAGCATAAAAATGCAACGTCCAATATGGACATAAAATATGAGATCAAAAACAAGAAACACTAGGTAAAGGATCGATGCTGAAAAATGGTGATGCTCAACATAACAAAAGAAAAAGCATGTTGTTTCAATGTTTACATCATTGCTAATACTTTGCCAGAATTTCCATTTCTTCATTCCTAGGGGTGCAGTCCATGCCAAATAAACAACAATTAACAAGACTAATAAATTGAGATGCTTATGAAATCTGATTTTTGAACACTAGTTGAAATCTAAATGATTTTCACGATTGACATAACTGAATAATCGCTTGCAAAATGATGTATTCTAAGAAACTACCAGTTTTCTCAAAAGCAATAGCTAATGGAAAGGCGCAAACTAGCCCCGTATCACTCAGAATGAGGCCTAGAAATCCACCCGAAGCACTAATCGTCTGGGCCTTTAATTCTAAGTATCCCTTATGAAATAGGCTCCAACTCATGTTCAGTGATGCTCTACACCAATGTACCATCTAGACATCTACGTGACACTCTTTATCTATAAAAAAACAAGCATCCCCCCAAAGTAATATCATGATCCAGTGGCACGTAAAAATTTCTTGGTAATTCAACAATTACCAGAAATTAGTTTGATCTTTGCAAATAAATCATCACTTCACCTTATTTTGCAGGTTCATATCAAACTAAAGAAAATCCTATAATGTCCCAAAATCAAATTCTATAGTTTTGACAGATCATCATCATTCTACATACATTTATTTGATCATGGACCCATCAATACAAACTGAAGAAAATTCTATAATGTCCCACAATCAAGTGATCTCACAAAAATAAGTGAACACAAGACCAATCAAAAGCAATCTATCATAAATTCAGGAAAAAATAAAAAACATAGATTAATAAATGTGAATAAAAATCATAAATTTTGTTTCATGTTCTAACCTTGAGGAGAATTCCAGAGGGAAGGCAAAATGGAAGCGATGGGGAAGATAACTATTGCGGGACGAAAACGGTGTCGCGTGGCCGCTTAAATAACTAACGACAGAACCGTACAATCGCGTAATTAGTTGGTTTACGTCAATTTTATACGCTTTACGTGGCGTGTTCTAATTGGCTATCAATGTTAGGCCAAGATGATGTGTAACGTACTTTTCGGCAAAAAGCATTGAATCATGGTTTTTATTAGAGTTTTGAGCAACCACGTCTATAACATTTTAAAATTATGTGTGGGGTTTAATTGAAAACGTATATTTAGAGCTTGTTAGGTAGAAATTAAAATTGGATTAAAATTGAAAAATTAGTCGTTGTTGTTGACTTTTATTAGATGAGTGGGACCCAATAACGACTATATTTTCAATTTTAATTGAATTTTAATTCCTCCCAAACAAACTCTTAGACGTTAAATATCTATACAACATGCACATTATGTCTGATTAAAATAGGAAAATCGTCCAAAAAAAAAAACTTCCTTTATTCTAGAAACTAAATGGTGACTATTTACAATATATTAAGCCCCTGTTTTGTTTACATAAAAATCCAATTTTTTCGTAAATTTTGATAAAAGTTAACGGAGAGTGTGGTTTAAAAATTGTGAGTCCCGTGAAATAAGATTAAAAATAATTGTTAATTTTGACTTAAATTTTAATTAACTTTTTTAGTTTAACCAAACAAGGACAAAAATTTTACCCTTCTTGTTAAATATCATGTGCATGTCGCGTTTGCATTTAACTTTCGAGTAGACTTTTTTCCTTTTTTTAGATAAAATGTAGGAGACATTGATGCCACATATGAAAGGTGGAAACATGGTTGCCATATTAATGGAAGGTTGGGGACCCCTAAAAGAATTTACCCTTTATATAATTATGAGTTAGATATTAAAATTAAATTATTTTAAGCTGCTTTGGAATTATGTATGCCCCATTTTGCATTTTGGGTTATTCCCGTTGTACAGGGGAATTGGGTATAGGATAAATACAGAAGCAGTGTTGGCAGAACTGCATTGGACGATGTAGTGCTGCCAACACTGCATCTGTAACTTATAGTAGTAAAGTCCTTGCATTTTTGGTGTCTCTTATCTTTTCTCTCTAATTTTCTTGTTTATTATTTTTTTATGCCGTTTGGCAAAAGATTAATTAGACCATTTATCTGTTAAAAGTTGTTTGTGTTTTCAGATTTAGAAAACAATACAAGAAAAAATATTCAAACAACAAATCAGTTGTTGTGAGTTCGTCGTTCTTTTAAAATTTTCTTTGAAGCTTAAATGATTCTTGCCAACAATTTTCACTTGTAGTGTTCATGATAATTTTCTTAAATGATTTCTGATTTCCTTTTGGGAATAAATAATAATATAGGTTGAAAAAGCTGGTGAAGATAAGTGAGAGTCCATGAGTGATGAGGTAATTGTATGAAATCTATGATATTGTTTTATAAATATATTTTTTCTTGAGAAATTTCCTAATGTTATGATAAAAATAAGGAAAAAGCTCCCTGTGCGTAAAAGGCAGATAAACAAAGGGAGGAATATTAGCAAAAAATGGCAAACTACAACAAGAATTTGGTAATCCATTTACGAGCATCATACACTTTTTAGTTTAAACTGCAATACTAAAACGACTTGTATCGAATTATTTTACAGGTCGGAGGTGCCGATGATGAGTCTAACAAGTCAAAGCCTGAAGTTAATGATGATGAGGACAATGAGAACAGTGAAGACGTTAGTTGGATTAAGCTATACAACTTTTTTATACTTGAAACTTGGCAATTATGTTGATTTTGTTAAGAATTGGGGTTCCATCTTAAAAGGTCAACCTTATTAAGAGGAGTAGCCCAAGATCTTTATTAATTGGTCTGTGTCAACATCATTTATCGATGTGGGATATATATCCCTTAACACGCCCCCGCAAGATGGTGGCTCATTTGAGCAGACCAATCTTGAAATCCACGTGCTCATTTTAGAGTCTTAACGGGATCGAATCGCTCGTTGGAGCATAATGGGCTCTGATACCATGTTAAGAATTGGNGCATATAAACGCTTCATAAAAACTTCTGTGCCAATTAAGCTAACTTCTAGCTATCACAAGTCATTTACCAAAATCATGACCCATCTTTGAGTTGTGACTAAATAAGTAGCTGATAATGGAGTATATATTAAGATTTGGGGTTCCATCTTAAAAGGTCAACCTTGTTAAGAGGAGTAACTCAATCCTTTATAAGTTGGTCTATGTTTTCATCTTTATTCGATGTGAGATTCATATCCCTTAACATATTTATGGTTTTGTTTTAATCAGTGTACAAGGAAAACAATGAGTAAGTACTTTGAGGTGAGAACTAATAAACAATCTCCCTTCATTAATTTGCATTTTTGGCTTCAAAATTTGTAAAATGTTTGAATTCAAAATGAGGTAATCAGATTGGTAAAAAAATTAGGATTGTATGAAAACATTGTCGTGTAAAAATCGAACTTCAAGTGAATTTTATGGAAATTAATTGAAAGTAATCATCAATAATACGATATTTCTCTTCTTTTATTTTTTTAAAAGTTGCTAAGGTGTTTGTTCTTCTCAGCGAGGGAACAAGCGTCTCTTTCATTTCATTAACTCGGGTAGAAAAAGAGAGGAAACGTATGTTTTGGTTTTATTTTTAGGTACTAATTTAGAAGGAACGGGTAGAGGAAGATGATGTTGTGCGTAGATGAGCAAAAAATGGCTCATTATAACAAGAATTTGGTAAATCCACGTGCCCAAGACTAATTTTTGCACAATATAATATTTTGCACGTAAAATCAAAACTTTTTTCATACTTTTTAACTACACGTTTTCCAAAAAAATCACTATTCAAAACTCAATTTGCTTAAAAACGATTGCCAAACGAGGGCTAAATGGTCATATGTTAGGTAAGAAAAATATGTGGGTGTTTGACACCCATTCT
>CAIGRT010090372.1:0-23749 GCA_903798405.1 Fraxinus platypoda
ATACATTATTTCAAAAGAATGTGTCCCAAACACAAGACTCCTAAAGTATCTCCCATGTAGAACTTGACTATATTTAGAAAATCAACAAAGGCGGAAATTCCTTCCAATTTCATGCAATTTGGCCCTCCGCATTAATTTCTTGTTCATCTCAGTTCCTTTTTATTTGCGGGCAGGTCCTCAACTTCAATACTTGATAATTTTGGTCCTCGATTCTTTAATTTTGCACAGCTTCAATCCAATTCCGTCCAAACTTTTTCAATTTGGGTTTTCTCCAAAATTAATCATAAAATAAACAAAATTCAGCATTTAGTCAATTGAAAAAAACTCCCAAATGCTCATTTTTGGTGGCTCGATTAAGCGTAAAAATATACTTATCAGTAGTGGTGGTTGTGGTGGAAGGTTTGGGATGTATAGGCGGGTTTGGGAGTGGGGTAAAGGTAGGGTGGAGTAGTATGGTTCTTGAGTTTGAGAGTGGAGTTGGTGGTTATTATTATAGTAGCGGTGGTGGTGGAAGGTTTGGGACGTGCAGACGGGTTTGGGGGTGGGGTGAGGGTAGAGTAGATTACTATAGTTCTTGAGTTTGAGAGTGGAGTTGGTGGTTATTATTGTCGGTAGGATTGTGAACCTGAGATGCGTGGGGGTAGTTTTTTAAGGAATGGTTGCTGATTGGTGGATTTGGAGGCAAGAGTGGTAGATGGTAGCTTTTAATTTTTGAAAATAGCACTTTTGGAAAATGGAAATTTAATTGTAAAATTGGAATTTGATAAAATATGGAAGTAGCTGGTGTAATGTCCCCTAAAATAATTAAAAATGTCAAATAATGAACCCATTTAAGTTTTATTTGATGAAATATTTTAAAGTAATGAACTCATTTATGTTGTATCATTTTCAAAAATTATGATGAATAAGTAAGTCATTTCATGCTTTTTCAACATACTTTTGAATGAAAAACATTATGAGGGATAAGATGTACGCTACTACAATAAGCAAATATTGAAAAAGTATTAAATGCAATCAAAATATGGTGAAACAAAGAAAATTTATGGTGTGAATATAATTACCCAATAAAACTTACAAGTAAAATATAACAATCTTCAACTATTTCTTTTTCATCTTAAATTAAATAAATAAATATATTACAGTTTCTTTCACATGGGCGCATATATAATTTTAGTTTTAGATAAAAATCAACTTAGTTACCCAAATAGATATTTAAATATATCTAAAATTTCCTCATATAAGTGATCATTTTAGTTTGTAGACAATTTTTTTAATATTGTTTAAAAATCTAATTCAAGAATATGATGTTACATTTTACCTACTCATCTAAAAATATACGTTTGTGCCATATGTATATAATGATTTACATACATATGATGTGGTGAGATATGATTGAGTCACAATTTTTTCAACTAAATAAATAAAAAAAAAAAAACTTCCCCTCTTCTCGACACCTCATAGATATGTAAGTCATTATGTATCTCCATGATGAACAAGTAGCATATCTCAAAAGTATATCGATTATGCTACATGTACATAATAATTTACATAATAGTTCACATACACATGATGTAGAGAGAAACAATTAGGTCAGAATTTTTTCAACCAAATAAAAAGAAAAGAACTTCTCCAATTTCTTTTTGATACCTCATCTATATGTAAATTATTATATAACTCTATTATATACCAGTAGTATTATCTAAAATATCTATGGAAAGTTTGGGAGAAGCCAACTTGTCATACTTTGCTTAGTGAACCTTCTAAATTAATTCAGAATTTATTAATCAACTGAAAAAAAACGTGATGGTGAATAATGTATACGCACATAAAAATATAATATGTCAAGGTTTGGTATTGAAATTAGATAGAATATTACTTTTCAAGGACAATAACAAGGAATAATTAATTAATCCTTGTAATGATAAAATTTAAGACGTAATATTAATTTCATTGCCTTCTTGTGATATTAGGCAACTTTTTAAAGATGATTATTTAGTCGATAAAAACTCAGCTGGACCTTTTGAATGCATTGTTTATGTAACCCTAAACAAGTTTTAATTTTAAAAATTAATGTGTGAATTTTTGGACTTCGACTCCGTGCAACCTAATTTGAGCCCCTGTTTGGCATACATTTTCTTTCTCATTTTTTTTTTCTTCATTTCAACCACACATTTTTCAAATAAAATAATATTACACAAAAATCTAAAAATTTTCATTACTTTTTCACTACACATTCTCACATCAATCACTATTTTAAAAATTTTCAACCATTAAAATGGGTGTCAAACACATTTAATGTTTTGGTGTGTATTGGGCATTCTATATGACCTCAACATTAGTAGAATAGAATATTTGTTCGTTTGCTTGTCTTAACTGACAGTTCAAAACATTGTGTTTACTGATTAGTCAAGTGATTCTGATAGATTTGTACTGGGGAATGTTCAAAGCGAAAGTTACCTATCCTGATGCAATATTTCTCAGTAATACTCTTCTTCGTTTTCCTTGGATCTTGTCGACCTCTTCCATTTATGTAGGGAAATGTTGGAATTATTTGAATTATTGACGATGTGAATCGGAATATGTCTCCAATAGGTGCCTCTTTAGTTGTAAACAGTCATGGATGTGACTAGTTAAAAAAGGTGTATGATGAAAATGTGTATACTACATCATTTAATGTGAAAATGTATGGTCTATGTCTAGAGATGCAACCTTTAACCTTACACCATTAATATGAAAATGTGTGGTCTATGTTTAGAGTTTCAACATTTCAACAAATCACTTAAAAATCTATAAATAGAGATATTTAGTTCCATTTTTTCATACACCAAATCCATTCAAATTATTATTGATTTCTAATTCTCTTATCGCTTCAAAAATTCCATTCCTTTTATTTTGCTGAAATTTCATTCGAATTTTTAATTCGTGTATATTCCATTCAAGAAGAATATTGTCTATACTTTTGTTTGACCGACAAGGTTGGTATAAGTGCAATACCTACTTTGAAAGAAGCGTTGTATCTTGAGAGACAAGATTTGCTATGGCATACTTTGCTTCATCACTTTTATTTTCTTTTGTTTGATAGTACTCGTCATTGATTTGACAACAAAAGTCTCCGATTTCATTTGAAGCCAAAAAAATAGAGTACAATGTAATTTACCAATTATTTAACCTTTCACAAATTTGGTTAGTTAATTTTACCTACAACAAACAATTTCCGACATCATTTCAGCTTCACAAGTCTGCGAGGAAAAAAAGAAAAGTGTTCGAAATCAATCTTTAGTAAATTAAAAATGAATTCTTAGATGTAGCTGCAAAAACTAATGCAGTTCTTACCAACCTTACCATAAGAGCTCGAAGCTGGAGATAATTACTTTGAACTCATCATTTCCAAATACTTCTCGTCCGTCCTTAATTTTCATTGCAGAGTCTTCAACGGATTTAGTGCAGCCATGTCATATCCAACATATTACTGGTCACAATTAACAAAAATTTGGTCACAAAGAGTTACAAATGGAGGTGGGGTGAGGGTAGGGTAGAGTTGATTATTATGGTTCTCGATTTTGAGAGTGGCGATGGTGGTTATTATTGACGGTAGGATTGTGGGCCTGAGGTGCGTTGGGGTAGTTTTTGGAGGATTGGTTGCTGGTTGGTGGGTTTGGAGGCAAGAGTGGTAGATGGTAGCTTTTAATTTTGGAAAACAGTACTTTTGGAAAATGGAAATTTAATTGTAAAATTGGAATTTGATAAAATATGGAAGTAGCTGGTGTAATGTCCCCTAAAATAATAAAAAAATGTCAAATAATGAACCCATTTAAGTTTTATTTGATGAAATATTTTAAAATAATTAACAAACGTCGAATAATGAATTTAAGTTGTATCATTATTAAAATATGATGAATAAGTAAACGCATTTTCAACATACTTTTGAATGAAAAACATTATAAGAGATAAGATGTGCTAGTAATGAAAGGTTACGGACAATAATGTAAAAAAAGTTGAGAATATAAGTACTACATTAAGCAAATATTAAAAAAGTATTAAATACAATTAAAATATGGTTAAACAAAGAAAATCTATGGTGTGAATATAATTACCCAATAAAACTTACGAGTAAAATATAACAATCTTCAACTATTTCTTTTTCATCTTAAATTAAATAGATAAATAATTTGATTACTGAACCTTCTAAATTTAATTTAGAATGTATTAATCAACTGAAAAAAACGTGACGGTGAATAATGCATACTCACATAAAAATATAATATGTCAAGGTTTGATATTTAAATTAAATAGAATATTACTTTTCAAGGACAATAACAAGGAATAATTAATTAAACCTTGTAATGATAAAATTTAAAATGTAATATCAATTTCATTGCCTTCTCGTGATATTAGATGACTTTTTAAAGATTATTAGTCACAGTTGAAAGTGCATTGCACGTTATTCTGAAATATTTTATAAGTGCTATAAAACTAATATTTGATATCAATTTGTTTGGAGGATTTGATGAATTAAGAATTTATGATAGAAATTTAAGAGAAGAAAATTGTAATCTCAAAACTCAACTTCTATGATTCAATTTTTTTGTGATGATGAAATATTATAAATGAGCAAATCATTTTATACTACATCTAGTAAATAAAAATTAATTACTAATACATGAATTCAAGCGTTCATTAAAACTTCTAGATACATGAATAGAAATAAATTTATCTATAATAATTCTAGGTTCATGCAGGTTAGGATTTATCAACTTAAGATTCATTGAGTTTGGATTAATGTAAATGTTAATTAATTGAGAATTAATAAAATGAAATTCATACATGATAAGGATTATGAAGTATTTATTATATATTGAAAAACGAAAACCAAGATATTATTGAAATAATTGAATTGTAATAAAGTTAAAATCATCCAAAAAAATGATTCTCATTTAATGTGATATTTAATATATTGTAGATTATTTAATTGATAAAAACTTAGCTTGACCTATTGAACGTGTTGTTTACGTAATCCTAAACAGGTTTTAATTTTAAAAAACTAATGTGTGAATTTTTGGACTTGGGACTCCTTGCAACCTAATTTTAATGTTTTGGTGTGTATTGGGCATTCTATATGACCTCAACAAATGTAAAATAGAGTATTTGGTCGTTTGCTTGTCTTATTTGTAGTATGATTAACTTTCCCATATTCTAAGAATTGTCAAAATGTGATGCACCAAACGAACACTACGATGTGAATACAATAACTCTAAATGATATCTGTTAAGGACCTCGTTGCAACAAAAAACTAAACGTGGGAATTTAATGCACAAAAAATAGAATGAGGATCCTTTTGCAATTAAGGGGATCGGATAGAGACTAAATTTGCAATTTTTCCTTTTATAAGACATATTTCTGGACTAAAATAAACTCATGCGCATAATAAACAAACAGATTCAGGTTCTCACACGGGACAAGTCTCTGATTTCATTTGAAACCAAAAATAGAGTACAATGTAATTCTTTTACAAATTTGGTTAGTTAATTTTACCCACAACAAACAAGTTCGAACATCATTTCAGCTTCACAAGTCTGCAAAGAAAAAGTTCGAAATCAACAAGTAAATTAAAAATGAACTCTTAGATGTAGCTGTAAAAACTGATGCTGTACTTACCAACCTTACCATAAGAGCTATAAGCTGGAGATAATGACTATGAACTCATCAATTCTTGTTCTTCCTTAATTTTCATAGCAGAGTGTAGAACGGAATTTGCGCAGCCATGTACCTCAATCTTCTGTAAAGTTGAAATTTTCCCAAAACTGGAAGGGAGCTTCTTTAAATTTCGCAACACTAGTATTTCAAGCGAGGGGAAATGAGTTCCATCGGTATTCCAATGTTCGATCTGTATCGCGTCCAGTTCCAGGTATTTGAGTCGTACGAATTCACCTTTATTTGTGTCCCACTGTTTTTCCTCAATTGTATCATCTCGTAACTTGAGAACCTCAAGGCTGGGTAACTCCCCAATTATCTTCATATGCATCCGAGATAAATCAAAGTTACGGAGAGTTAGCCTTTTAAGAGTCAAGGGTAAACTGATCAATTCGGGACTAATGCCATCATACTCATAACTCGATCGGAATGATATATTAAGGGATTCAATCGGATTAAAGTACTTTAAAGCAGGATAGCGATAGCATTTCTCTGATGAATCCCAAAACACTGTATATTTGCATTTCAGCATGCGAAGTTTGGGAAACGATCTCAAGATTTTCTCGTCATTTTCATCATAAATGAAAATAGAAGAAAGATTTTGTAGGTTACTTTGGAAGCTCTCATCATGAGTTGCTTGACGCCAAGATTCACTGAATTGTGCACCACCACTGAAATGCACACGTCTCAAATTCTCCATTTTTAAAAGGATATCTGGTATTTCAACGACTACTTTGTTATCCACGAAAAGAAATTCTAGGTTCTTGAATATCCCTATTGATGAAGGAATAGATGAAACTGCCAAGAACCTTAAGAAAGCCAACACTTCACTTCCTGACAGATTATACAATCTCAAATCTGTGGTTGACAAGTCCAATACCTTAAGATGATTCAAGCTGGAAAAGATGAATGCTGATGGATCTTGTAAATACCCCAACAAAGAGCGAATATGTAGGCCGAAAGGTCTCGAGTAAGAAGGAATTGAGCGAGAGTGAATGCTTAGGCGGAGGTGTTGCTCATATACTGATAATCGACTGAAGAACCACAATGTACCACATCAGCAGCAGCAGCAGCAGCAATGTTTGACATGATCAACAAGTTCCTCAGCAGCATTAGCATGGTAAAATAGAAACATTGACAAAAAGCTAGAGAAAAATAGGGTGAGAGAGAGATAGAGAGCTTACTCTGTGATCGCCTTCACGAAGTTATCTTTTTCGGCGAGTCTCAAGCACATGTCATGCATTGCACCATGGATAGTACAAGATTTTATTCCACCGTCAGATTTTCTTTTAGCAACTAGTAACAAGCTTCTATTAATTAGACCCATTAAGTATTCTTGTGCCACATCCTCTGAGCTCTTATCTTCTACTTTCCCTACAAATCCTTCAGCATGCCATAACATTATCAACTTCTGCACAGGGATTTCCCTTCCTTTCTCAAATACTCCAAAGTAAAGAAAACATGGTTTCAAGTACATTGGTAAATCATTATAACTATGTTCTAGCACACTAATGTACTCATTTGTCTCTTTAGAGATGTATGAAGTTATATTTTCAGCAACTTCCATCCATAAAGATATTTTCTTCTCCAAATTCTTAAGCACTGAAGCTATCATAACGATTGTAATTGGTAATCCATCACAATTTCTTGCAATTTTCTTTCCGACATCTACCAACTCTGGAGGGCAGGGTTCTTTGTTGAACACCTTCCACTGCAATAAATCCCAACTTTCATCCTCCACCAGGAAACGAAGAGGATAGTTGCTGCCACCATATGAATCCATCACGAACGCATCCATGTTTCGACTGGTGAATAATATTCTGCTTCCATTGCCATCATCAGGAAGGAATCTTTTTATATCATCCCACGCATTTACTTTCCGTATATCATCCATGACGATGATGTATCTCGTCCCCTTTAAAAAACGGTTAAGCAGTTCGGCCAACGCTCCATCTTCCATATACAGAAAGTATTCTTTGTTATCTATGTCTGTTGACATCAAAATGTCAATTAAAAAATTTCTCGACTGGTAAGTTCGAGAGACAACACACCAGATCCTCTTGTCAAAATAATGACTAATATTTGGATCGTTATATAACCTATTTGCTAATGTTGTCTTGCCGAGTCCAGGCATGCCAGTAATGGAAATTACTTGAAGTCGTGGAGGTCCTTTAAGTAGACTTTCTATAATTTCCATTTTTACATCCTTAAATCCATATAGACAATCTTCTCCGGTTTGAGGCCTTTGAGCTGGCAATGATATATGTTGCCTTGGATATTCTGCATCCTTTAGCATTCCAGCATCATTCTTCTTCAGTTCTTGGAGTTGCGTCCTCATAGGGTCAAACCTCTCAGTGACTTGACCAAGCCTGAGATTGATATACGACACAGGAGCAAATGAGTTGATAATGTATTCAACCTCATATGCTACGTCAATAAGTTGCATACAAAATTCTTCACGTTCCTGATGCCGTTCAATCTCAAGTTCTTTTATGCCGTTCTTCAAATCCGTCAAGTCCTCATATATTCTATCAATTTGATCCTTCAAATCAGCAATCCTGTCATCATCGCGATCCAGTAGATCATCGATATAATCAAGGATAGAATCAACAAAAGAGAGGGAAACCACTGCAGTCTTTGGAGTCATACCGCTTGGCCGTATATTCGCAACTTTCCCACAGTGCTTCTCGATGCTTTCTTTCACCAGCTTCACATTTCCCAACAAATCAGATGAAGAGTCATTCATTGCAGCTATGGAAATACGATCTTTGCTGAGAAAGAATGAATATAAGAAGCTTCCCACGTCGTTGGCCACAACTTCAATATCTTTCAATACATTCTTGGTTGTCTCAAGCTCAATGAGCTGAGATGGCGTATCCCCAAGAAAGATGATAAGAAATTTAAGCTCCTTCTGAATTAGAATGAATTCCTCGACCGATTCATGAATGAAATATGGCCGACGTTGCAATATTTCTTCTAAGATTTCAAGGAGAAGGTCGACAAAGGCCGCAATAACCTCATTGGAATCTGCAGTACTCTTAAAATTTGGGACTTGGAAGAATACTTTAAGCTGTGTTATAAAATCCCAGAACATGGTGGAAAATATTCTGTCTTCTTCACTACGACGGCTGTAAATCCAACAAAGCTTCGCTGAATCTTCAAGACTCTTCAATAAAATAATTATTTCATCATCTTCAGAACACAACTTTATTATAAACTGAGTGACAATTAGAACGAGTTGTCCCTGGCCATCAAACATCTCGAGCCTTTCACACTTGGATTGATATTTAAGAAGTTGCTTCAGATTGGAGGTTGAAGGAGCCATTTCACACCGTCTCTCTGTCATTTGGATGGATAAGTATTAGAAAATTGTGAGATAGGTAGTGTTGGGTTGAAGTTTTAGCAAAATTATTGATGGCTTGTTTGACAAATTTTTTTCCCCTAAATTTAAAAACTTTTTCATTTATCAACCTTTAATTTTAATCATACGATTCATAAAATTCGCAAGCGTGATAATTGGTAGTATAAATAAAGAAGATTGATTTTAGTGGGTTTTAAAACATAGGAGACTAAGATTTCACATTCTACCGATCTGGAAAGTGATAAAGAGTATCAATTTTGAGATAGAAAATTTCAAAATGTTGATCACAGAGATGAAAAAATTTCATTACAAATTTTATTTGCACATATAATTCAGTAAAGGTATATTCAGAGACGTGTTAATACAATAGATAGAAAGATAAGTAGGAATACCTTTGTCCAAATCAGACTAACAATCTTTTGAATGCTCTATCTACAATCTGCAGTGCCGCAAGGAGTAGGCTCTCTGATTTATTCAACATATGAGAAGGGGGTGGGGTGGGGTGGGGTGACGGAGTGAGACTAGCATGTGCATAATTGAAGATGACAATAAATTGGTTTTGTGACTGTTATTTGACGGCACGTGGGACAAATTGTGAGATAAAAAGTCAACAACGCCGGCTGAAGTAGAAGGCAACGGTCCAAAATGCAATTAAAATCCACCAAAACATTTCTTCCAGACATAGCCAAAAATTTGCAATCTGATAGTGACTCCCCAATTTATATTTATCTTATTTTCTTGCCCTATTTATATAATCTTATTTTTTTAATGAGAATATTTTGTTTAATTCATTTATTAATATACTTTTATTTAATTTGCCTTATTATAATCATTTTTTCTCAATTTACTACTAATTGTTGATAATTAAATAAAGGTAAGTTAGGAAAGTTTTTGGCAATAAAATGTGCTTTTAAGATTTAGTTTTCAAACAAAAATTTAAGTAACTTTTTTCAAAAATTCTTTTACGAATCCCCTGTTTGGTGCACATTTTGATTCTAAAAATGCATTTTTTATTTGATGTGGTTAAAAAAAAAAAGAAAACGTTATTGATGAGATGGAAAATATTATTTTATTAAAAATGTGCGATTGA
Organism: Fraxinus platypoda; assembly: GCA_903798405.1. NCBI lineage: Eukaryota > Viridiplantae > Streptophyta > Magnoliopsida > Lamiales > Oleaceae > Fraxinus > Fraxinus platypoda. The sequence continues at coordinate 10,143 of CAIGRT010090372.1, forward strand.
AAGTGAGTAAAAGAATAAAAATGAAAAAAATAATGTGACTGAAACATGGACGAAAAATAAAAGTAGAAATAAAAGTCCCACCAAACGGGTAACTTGGCGAGTAGAAGTAAACGGGTAGCCTACAAATAATGGAGTGGGGCCCAATTGAGTTGGCCGAAATGGGCGTTGGAGAGGTTAGGTGAGAAAATGGGTGTTGCCGGTGTTGGACGGTAATGTGAGAAAATTAAAGAGAAAATAATGAGTAGTTGGAGGCATGGGGGCAAAAAGGGAAAAACATAAAATGGATTCTTCAAAATTTTAAGAAAGTGTCTTCAGTAGTAAGAAGAAATAATGAGTAGTTTGTTTATTTATCATTATAATAATAGAATATCGATAATGATGTGGTAATTTAAGTAATGAGTAGAAATATAACACACGAATTAATAATCAATGCTGTTCCCAACAACTTCAATTATGCACAAAATAAGGATAATGTTATTTATCATTATAATAATAGAATATTGATAATGATATGGTAATTTACGTGAAATAATGAAATATGACACTTCAATCCCCTTACATTTATGAAAATTGAATTGTCATATCTTATTATCCTTACTTAAATTATCACATTATATATATTTCATCGTTAGACAGATACGTGGCGTTACTCTTGAAACAGAGGACGGCCTTCTTTCAACACATTACTTTTTGTATCTCATGTTGAATAAAATCAGTAAATCACAGAACCTACTTCTTCACTGCTGCTCCGCTGGGTTGATCAATATTGTAAGGGGAAGGAAAGCATTTCAAAACAGATTTTGTTATTTTGATTCCGAAACGATAATCTTTGTATCGATTTTTTTATTTCCATTATATCTTTTTTTGTCTGAATAAATCTTCGCTTGATTGTATTATGCAAGTAAAATTTGTCATCTGAAATTTTAGGATATCTGTGTTTTAATTTGAGTTTTTCTGTCTCCATATGTAGCATGCCCGTGAAACATCTGAGTTAAAGATAGCTACATAAATTATAAGAAAAAGCACAAAAAATAAATAAATTCCACAGTCGATTTGGTCGATTTACAATTTCTATTATGTATCAAAATTGTTTTAAATCATTTTAAATTATAATAGATAAAAATGAGTAGGTGATAAGTGAGAAGTATATGTGGATTTAATGAAAAGTGCACATTAAAAGTTTTTTTTTTTTTCCAAGTATCAACTCATTTTTAGTACTTTTCAACCTAATTCCTGTGAAATCTCACTATCTTAGTCATTTAGATTATTTTGATAATTTCTCTTGAAAGAATTAGTAAATCTTAATAATAATCTAACAACCACATTAAATTGACCAAAGACATGCATGCTCACAATTGAAGTATTAAAGCATAATAGTTAACTAATTTACTACATAAAACAATTCTCAAAATTTACTATATAATCAAAATGTACTAAAACACAATCTCATAATTGAAGTAAAATACCAAATAATTTACAAGGTTGGTGGTGCTCGCATAAAACTGGATAAGAATTAGGCCATGTTTGTTTCAGATTAAAATCAGATTTTAATCTAAATTAAAGTCAAACAATCAATATTAATCACATTTTTCATGGATTTCATGGCTTTTCAACCGCACATTTTGAAAACTTCTATCACAATCTACTAAAAATCTAATTTTAATCTCTACCAAACACCCACTTAATGTAATCGTTTTTGGTTCATAATGTAAATAATACTTGAATTGGATTAATGCACTCAACTTAACTTCCTTTAGTCAATAGGATGAAATGCATTTAGAAGAAATTATTCATTTACAGTGTGATGACGTGCATTGAGAAATGTAAATTTAAGTCCGGTGATATGGATTAAGAGTGTGTTTGGTAGGGATTTTTGGGGGAAGAATTGATTTTTGAATAGTGATATGATGGGAAATGTATGGTTGAAAAAGAAGAAAAAAATATTGATGTGATGGAAAATATTATTTTATTGAAGAATGTGTGGTTGAAAATGAGAATTGATTTACTGTAGAAAATGAGAATTTTTACCAAACAGGCTCTAAAATTTAAATCAAAATCAACAATTATTTTTAACCATATATTTGTGGAATCCATAGCTTTTTGATCAAATATTCATAAACTTTTACTAAAAAACTATTATAAATCTCCACTAAAATTAATAATCAATGCTGTTCCCAAACCACTTCAATTATTCACACAAGGACAGCCTCCTTTCAACACATACTTTTCTCTTATGTTGAATAAAACCAGTAAATCACAGAACCAACTTTTTCACATAAATCGTGCCGCTCCACTCAGTTGACCAATATTGTTCTTGGGAAAGCATTTCAAAACAGATTCTTTTATTTTGATTCCGAAACGGTAATCCTACTTTTCTTTGTATCGATTTTTTATTTCGTTTTTTGTCTGAATAAATCTTCACTTGATTGTAATATGCAAGTAAAATTTTTCATCTGAAATTTTAGGATATCTGTGTTTTAATTTGAGTTTCTCTGTCTCGATTTGTAGTGTGCCCGTAAAACATATGAGTTAAAGATATATACATAAATTATAAGAAAAGGTACACAAAATTTTTCCGATCAATTTGGTCGATTTACAATTTTTATTATTGTATCAAAACTGTTTTTAAATTATAATAGATAAAAATGACTAGTTGATAAGTGAAAAGTATTCGTGGATCTAATGAAAAGTGCACATTAAAAGTGATTTTTTTTTTTTTTTAAGTCGAATATTTTTATTTTTTATTTTTTCAAATTATTAATCTGATTTTTAACTAGTATGAGGTTGTCTTCGAATCAATATTGGGAAAAGTGTTCCATGCTCTATTTTAGTACTTTTCAATGTAATTCCTGTGCAATCTCACTATCTTAGTCATTTAGATTATTCTGATAATTTATTTTGAAAGAATTAGTAATTCTCAATAATCTAAAATTGACCAAAGACATGCTCACAATTGAAGTATTAAAGCATAATAATGAACTAATTTAATACCATAAATCATTTCTCAAAATTTACTATATAATCAAAATGTGCTAAAATACAATCTCATAATTGAAGTAAAATACCAAATAATTTACAAGGTTGGTGCTCGTATTAAACTGGATAAGAATTAATTTAATCGTATTTAGTTCATAATGCAAATAGGATAAAACTAAAGGTACATAGGGGGTGCCCGAATGGTGTCCATAATGGACACCCGGCCCCCCTATTGGAGGGGCGCCTGGTGGGCCCGTCGCCCCTCCAATAGGGGGCGCCGAGTGTCCATTATGGACACCATTCGAGCACCCCCTATGTACTCATAGCAAAACCCTTGGATTAATGTACTCAACTTAACCTCTTTCAGTCAATAGGACTGAACCAGTAGGCTCAACGAAATGAATTTAGAAGAAATTATTCATTCACAATGTGATAATCACGTGCATTGAGAAATGTAAATTTATGATTGATATGAATTAAAATCTAAATTTTAATTTAAATCAGAATCAATAAGTAATTTTATGGGATCCATAATTTTTTATTTACATATTCATGAACTTTTATCAAAATTTGTTAAAAATTTGATATAAATCTCCTCTAAACAAGGGATAAATATAAAGTAAGTATATATAATTTCTAAAGTAAATAACGTAATTTATAAATGAAAGTTGAAAATAAGCAAGACGTATTACTAGCTTTTTAAAAGGTAACATTTCAATTTAACTCATATTTGTCTCCCTTTAAAACAAAACTTTTTAATTCTCATACTTTTTTGAACCATACATTCACACAATAAAATATTTTACATATAAATTCAAAACTTTTTCTTACATTTTAACCACACATTCTAAAAAAAAAAAAATCAATATTCAAAACATCATTTTTCTCAATCAATAATGACCATCAAACAGGGTCTTAATATTGAGAGAAAATAAGTTATACATGCATAATCGTGAAGAAAAATTAAATTTACTTATAATTAAATAAGTAAAGTTACTAATAGTTAAATAAATAAATTTTAAAATGAAAAATATTTTTCTTAATTTACAGTAAGATAATCTCCAAGACTCTTTATTTATAAAGAATATTTAATGTATTATAGAGAGTATCTTTAGATTTAGAAAGTAGAAAATTTTATACACACGAATAAGTTCTCTATTTTTACTCTTCTTTTGCTTTTCTTAAGAAACATCTATTGATTTCTCTTCATATTTTATTTAACGTAATTTTTTTTTATATATCAATTGACCAATCAATTTAAATGTAGTTTGAATAGTCTACGGAGTAGAGTATTGAAATATGTGATTTCTTAAACACAATCATTGCACATTAGTAATAGAGAGCAAGTTAAACCCACTCTCAATTTTAAAAAGTTAAAATAGATAATCTCTAGGAATTCATTTTTAAGCAACTCTAAAAAACAAAGAACATTTTGTATTTAGAAAGTGTTCTAAGTTACTTATTTTTACACAAACATTAGAATTGTATTTAAAAGAAAGTAATAACTACTTAATGCCACAAATTTTGTCACCTAGACTACTGATGTTAAATGTTAATGATACTAAATAATATTATTATTATTTTTTTTAATTTTATGCTCAATAATTTTGATAGGCTTGAAAAATTTAACCCAAGTCTCACTAGAGTTATTGTTTGTCAATCCATATGACAGAAACAGGGCGTGAAATGGCTCCTTCAACAAACAATCTGAGGAAACTTCTTGAAAATCGATTCAAGAACGAAAGGCTTGAAAAGTTCGATGGTCAAGGACAACTCGTTCTAATTATTACCCAATTTATAATAAAAATGGTCCCTGAAGATAATAAAGTAATTGTTTCGCTAAAAAAACTTGACGATTTTGCCCGTTTTTGCTCGGGTTCCAGCCCACATAGTGACGAATACAGAGAAGTTTCCAAAATGTTTAAAACTTTCATGACAGAGCTTGAAGTATTCTTTAAAGTCCGGAATTCCATGCGGACTCCCATTAATCCCAATGAGCTCGTTGCGGTCTTCATTGATCTCTTCCTCGAAATTTTAGAAGAAATACTTCGTCTTCGGCCAAATTTCATTCTTCGTGTCAAGGATTCAATTCAAACTCTTAAGATGGAGCTGAAATTTCTCATCACCTTTCTTGGGGACATACCATCTCAGCCCACTGAGCTCCATACAACCGAGAATGTATTGACAGATATTGAAGCTGTGGCCAATGACGTGGGACGTTTCTTATATACTTTCTTTTTCAACGCAGACCGTATTTCGGTGACTGTTATGGATCAGGATCTTTCGCGTTTACTGGAAACTCTGAAACTCGTGACAGAAAAGATAATAGCGCACTGCAACAAAATCCCGGAGATGTTACCAAGTTGTAGGACCCAAAATACTGATGTGGTTTCGCTCTTTCTTGTTGATTCAAGTCTAGACGATCTCAAGAATGTAATGAATCACGAGGATGGCAGAATTGTTTATGTGAAGGCTCAAATTCAAAAAATTCATCATCAGCTAATGGTCTTGCGATCCTTGCTTGCAGACATGGAGGTGAAACGATGTTCGGAACTTGAAAATTTTTTTATACGAATTAGAGACATAGCATATGAAGTTAAATATGTTGTCAGATCATTTTCTCCAGAGAAGTATCTCACAATCAGGCTTTCTCAAGTAGATCAGAAGATTACTCTTGTTAAGGGACAACTCCAAGAAATGAAGAAGAAATATGATGCTGGAATGCTAAAGGATGCAGAATATCCAAGGCAAGAAATATTATTGCAAACTCAAATGCCTGGCATTGGAGACGACGTTGGCTTAGAGGGTGAGGTGGAAAAAATTCAAGGACAACTCCGGGGAAACACTGAGCAGCTACAAATTATTTCTATTTTTGGGATGCCAGGACTTGGCAAGACTACTTTGGCGAAGATACTATATGATGATCCCTCGATTGTTCAACATTTTGAAAAGCGTGCCTGGTGTGTTGTCTCTCAAAATTATCAAATTAGAAATATCTTAATTGACATCTTGACGTCAATGGATGTCCTTAACGAAGAAGCAAGGATGGTCGCTGATGAAGGTACATTGGGTGAAGCACTTCACAAATGTTTATTGACATGTAGAAGATACATCATTTTTATAGATGATATATGGAACGTCGACGCATGGAATAAAATTCAAACATACATTCCAGATGGTAGAAATGGAAGCAGAATATTATTCACCACTCGGGATAAAGATGTGGCTTTCGAAGCTTCACCATCTGCCATTGTTCATGCTCTTAAATCCTTGACTAATGAAGAGTGTTGGGACTTAATGCAGAGGAAGGTTTTCCAACAAAATTCATGCCCTGGAAATTTGATAGTCACTGGAAAGGAAATTGCAAGACAATGTAATGGATTACCACTTGCAGTTGTTGTCATAGCTGCAGTTCTCGCGAATATGGAGAAGGAACCAAAGTTATGGGAGGATGTTGCTAAAAGAATAAGTTCATACATAGCTAAAGAGTCAAACAAGTACATGAACATACTGGAGCTTAGTTACAACTATTTACCTACGCATTTGAAACCATGTTTTCTTTACCTCGGAACTTTTGAGGAAGACAGGGAAATTGCGGTACGGAAGTTGATATCGCTATGGATTTCCGAAGGGTTTATCGGGAAATTAGGGAAGGAGAGCATGGAGGCTGCAACACAGGAGTACCTGGAACATGTAGCACAGGAGTACCTGGAACATCTCATTAATAGAAGCTTGGTACAAGTTGCTCAAAGAAGACCTGACGGAGGAGTCAAAACTTGTCATATACATGACCTATTTCGTGATATGTGCTTGCGAATAGCTGAAAAACATAAATTTATGAAGGTGATCCAAAAGTAAGCTCTCTCTCTCCTCTCCTTTTGCCTTGTGTCTTGTTTTTGTTTATATTTATGCATACTAACGATTGTGACAATATGGTGATCATGTCAATGTTGCTGTTGTTGCCGGTGATGTTTTGGTGCTATTATCCTGGAATGCTTGATTATGCTACATTGTGGTTCTTTAGTCAACTGTCGATATATGAGCAATACCAACGCCTAAGCATTCACTCTCGCTCAATTCCTTCTTTTTCAAGACCGTTTGGACTGCATGTTCGATCCCTATTAGGACATTTACCCGATCCCTCCACATTCATCTTTGGCAATTTAAAACTTCTTAAGGTATTGAATTTGTCAAGCATGGACTACAGATATTATAATTCAACAGAGCATTTGGTTCTCTTAAGGTTCTTGGCAGTTTCTTCTATACCATCATCAATAGAGAGATTTGAGAACCTAGAATTTCTTTTTGTGGATAATAGCGAAACAGTTGAAATACCAGAGAACCTTTTTAATATGGTGAAGTTAAGACATGTGTATTTCCGCGGTGGTGCACAATTCAGTAAATCCTGGCGTGAGCGAGCAGCTGAGGGTGAGAGGTTCCCAATAAGTAGACTACTAAGATTTTCTAATGTTTCCATTTATGATGAAAAAGATGAGAAAATCTTGAAAAATTCACCTAATCTCCAAAGACTGAAATGCAGATTTGCTCTATTCTTTGATTCATCTGAGAACAACAATCGCTATCCTGTCTTGAACTTCCTTGATCAGCTGGAATCCCTTAGCATATATTTCTGTAGAAGTTATGTTATAGATGACCCCAGTCCCGATTTGACCAATTTACCCTTGAATCTAAGAAAGTTGACTCTCGGTAACTTCAATTTATCTTGGAAGCAAATGGAGATAATTGGAAAACTACCTGAGCTCGAGGTTCTCAAGTTACGAGATGGTACCATTGAGGAAAAAAGATGGGACACAAAAGAAGGTGAATTCCAAAAACTTAAATTCTTGGAACTGGATGAGGTGCAAATTGAACAGTGGAATGCCTCGAACGACCATTTTCCTAAACTTGAAAGTTTAGTGTTGCGAAGCTGCCAGCTTTTGGAGATCCCTTCTGATTTAGGGTATTGTGCGTCACTACGAAAGATTGAGGTACGTGGTTGCAAAAATAGACAACTTCTGAGACGAACCTTCTTTAAAGAAGTGCAAAACGATTACAATAATGATGTTGAAGTCAATATCTCCCACTCCTGATGAGAGTTTTCTTTCTTATTTACGTAATTTAGTTTTGAACCAATTATTTTGGAGGTCTCTTCTCCTCTCTAAATTTCTCCTGATGATGTTGAATCTGTCACTTTTTCAATGAAGCTTTATTTTAAACTTCATGAGAACAATTTTTATATTTCAACGAACAGTCTATAAAGTAAATTTTAAGAAAGATTATATTTATAAATATTATTTCTAAAGAGTTTTTAATCATAACAGCTCAAAAGTTCTATATTTTATTTGGAAATTCATTAGAATGTTTAAAATTTTTCTTTTTCCAGGGACTTGAGTCTATTATTATTATTTTTTCCCCTCTAGAACTAGAAAGCAGATTTGTCGAATATTATCATTCCAGAAATGAAGGACAAAAAATCATCGAATAGCGTTCATAGCAATTTTATCAGTGGTTAATCGCCCAATAGTGGTTGCATCAAAATCGAATAACGTTCGCAATAATTTTGTTAGGTAGGAACTTAACGTTTGCAATAATTTTGTTGGGTAGGAACTTGGAAAAAGTGGTTGCTACAAATTTAGAAAAAAAAACTAGAAAGTTAAAAACAAACTCTACAGCGTTTTGAATTGTAATTAGAAGATCAATCGATTTTTTGAATGCACAACTTCCATGGCATCAATATTTGAAATTTTTAATATCTGTTGAAATATACTTCAATTTAGTTGTGGGAATTGTATCATTGGCGTATGTCACGTTTTGGGTTTCTAGGATGAGTGGTAATGAAATTCAAAGATTAAGACATACGTAATTGTGTATGAAAGAGATAAGTTCTTGTATTTGAATTTTGCTATTTAAAAACTGTAGCAACTAGCAACACATTTATATACAACATGCTAAATGGGGTTCATTAATAGCAGCATCAGCATCAGCAAGTATTCTACAACCAATTCCCGCTTCATTAATAGGTAAACATATCTTGTCCCAAGAGCTCCATTGAATCTGTTTAGCTGGCACTGTCTCACCCCCAAAAAGCAATGAAAATTCTTTCAATTTTGGTCATGGGAAGCTTCGAAAGTTCAAAATTGGTCAGCTTGCAACTCTTTCTTGAAATTTCGCCTTCCTAACAGTAAAAGAACTTTTATTAACGTAAATAGCTTGCCTGACATCCTGCTATATTTCTCATTGAAATCCCTAATTCTTCTCACTGTATCATATGCTTTGGCAAAGTCTAATTTTAAAACCACATTCCCACGGTTGACCTCTTTATCTATCTAATATGTGAGTTCCTGTGCTAGTCAAACATTATCCCCAATTGTTCTTCCAGGCGTAAAGCGGCCACATTTTCTTGGGTAATAGGGAGCTCATTCTTTTGTTTAAAGTCTGCTTATGATTTTATCGCTGACATTGCAAAGGCTTCTTACCATTCAAGTGCATCTTTCTTCTTAGGTATAAGCACAATTGAGGTAGCAGTAATCCCTTTAGGAATTGTTTTCCTAGTAAAGTAATCCTCGATTGCTTTAGTCACATCCTTCGTCAAGATCTCCTCCTTGGTAGATATTTCATTCAGTCTTTTTATTAACCAACCTAAGAACACGTTTCAACAAAGTATTAGGTTCCTCAGTAGGTTCAGTAGAAAATTCTAGAAAACTCTACGACAGATTTCAGAATAACTTTGCTATCATCTAACGAGACACCACCTTCATCCATGATTTTTAGAATTCTCTTGTTAATTATTATTTTTAACTACTGCACGAAAAAATCTAGTATTCTTCTCATCATTGTTGGGATATTACACTGACAAATGTGCATACATCATATTCACAAAATGTACAGTATATATGCGTGAAATCGATATTAAGGGATATATATCCCACATCGATAAATGATGTTGACACAGACCAATTAATAAAGATCTTGGGCTACTCCGCTTAATAAGGTTGACCTTTTAAGATGGAACCCCAATTCTTAACAATCGAAACATAATTCGACTTACCAAAATTGGATTTGAGAAGACAAAATGATAATTACCGAAGTCGAATAAGTGACGGAGAATTTAATCGTTTCATTCTTTATCGAAAAACATTTCCTAAAGTCAAAAAAATAGTTAGTTTTCTGAAATCAAATCTCAAGTTCAAAGAAATCAGAAAATAAAATAGGAAAAGTAAGTGATTGAATTGGTCAAGGCAAGTGTTCTACACTTTCTCCTTAAAATGAATTTGCCCTGCATTGATGCTATCGATTTTTCGCCAATCATCTCCCAAGATGCAACGACCATGTCAAACCATAGGAGCACTCCAAATGGCTTAGACCTACGAACTCGAACGAAATTCTCTCTTTACCAAACTATGAATTTTATGCAAAGAAAAACCACATTTGACGAAGTGTTTTATGCAACATAAAATGAAAAGAATGATATTGAATTATAAATTGAATGAATAAAATTCAAACACACGAGATCTATATATAGTAGTTGAAAATGTTTGTCTCAAAAGATACAATCATACCAAGAGACACATCTCTTCGAATTATTCTATATGAAAAGACACACCCATTGAAAAATAATCATATCAAATGTCATGATCTTTCATATGAAAAGACACATTTTCATCCAAATATTTTCTAGAATATTCCACAATATTCTATAAATTTTTTCAATAATTTCAAGTATTTAAGGGGCTTAAATTTGGCTTAATTTATCATTTACCAAATAACGAATTCCAGTTAAATAGTCATTTAAAATTTGTCAAAACCAATTTTCGATACAAAATTCCAACAATCCCCCACATGAATGAAAATTAATGCAAATCATATGCAGACACTAGTAGAAAGAGAGCGGAAAAAATACTGCATCAAACCATTGAGCCTTCCTTAGTGAAATATTGTCGGACTTACTTGGCTAATTGGTGAACGTGGTGTCTTAAACCATTGAGCCGTTACTATAAGCCAAGACAACAATACTCACACATATTTCTTCCTTAATCCGTTCATGGTTCTATGACTTGGTTCATTTTGGCCCCGAACCACTCTTGGGTTTCATAAGTGTTTAAAGAACTTTAGCCTCAAACAATTCTCATTGAAGCGACCCCACTTCACACTTACATAGGTGACCTCCTATAAAGAGTATTTTGCCCTACTCTATTTGACTTAAACGAGATATAGGAATCATTAAAAGAGAATCTTACCCCTTAACCATTCTGCAGAAATCACTTTAATATCCTAGGAATGAATTATGAAAGTAATTTCCTAAGTGTTTCATGGAATCCTCATAATTTAGTTGTCATTTTGAACCAAGATCCTGGGATCTTCAATGAACAATGTAGGGTTACCATTACAAAGATTCTTACGTAGTAGGATTTAATCACATTCATTTCGATGTGCAGTATACTCGATCTCTTGGTAAACATATAAAATATATTCACAAGTTTACACCATACGAGATCAACTGTTTGTGGTAATGTGATGAAGTGCATAAGGGGTTAGAGTTTATGATGAAGTGGGACCGACGCAAGCAAAATAATTAGACTTCATGATTTTATGATAACTTTGAGTTTGTCCGTTTTTGACAAATTTCTAGTCTAATTCGATTGGAAAAGGGGCTAATGATGACAACTCAGCGCATTCGGCCTTGACGTACATCAAATCTTAGGCAAATTTCGTCGTTTAGGTCCTTGATTAAGTAATTTTTTTCGTTTATGGTAATCTTTATTTTTGCAATATCTCATTCAATAAAATTCGGATTTGTATTCCCTTTTTTGGAGGACGATCTTGAAGATTAGGAGAACCAGTTTTTGTTATTATCTCGAATTTTTTCATTTTTGGAAAAATATCGATTTTTTTATTTTATTATTTATTTTCTGAATTTTGCTTGAGTTTTACTATTTAAGACATTGTAAGCCCTTTGAGGCCACATTTTATTGAATTGAATAAATTTTCGTGAAGTTTCTTTCACTTTGTGAGATTATTCATCTTTCCTAAATTTTTTCGCTACGTTGGTATCAGAGCTGAAGTCATTCCTTCACCATGCCGCCAGAAGACGTCCAAAAGCCCGTGAAGCACCTATAGAGGAGGTAAACAGACATGATGAAATCGCACAGCTGCATTAACAAGTGGAGTTGCTGACACATCAAATCGCTGAACTCATGCTATCCATTAANAACAAGTGGAGTTGCTGACACATCAAATCGCTGAACTCATGCTATCCATTAAATCTGTTCCATAGCTAATCAAGTTCTCGATTGGGAATGTGTAGAGGAATAAATATAAGGAGAACTCAAGTTAGATATCGAGAAATATTGGTAGCTTCCGGCTTTGAACCTTCTTTAGTGAAATATTATTGGACTTACTTGGCTAATTGGTGAACGTGGTGTCTTGAACCATTGAGCCGTTACTATAAACCAAGACAACAATACTCACACAAATTTCTTCCCTAATCCGTTCATGGTTCTATGACTTGGTTCATTTTGGCCCCGAACCACTCTTGGGTTTCATAAGCGTTTAAAGAACTTTAGCCTCAAACAATTCTCATTGAAGCGATCCCACTTCACACTTATATAGGTGACCTCATATAAAGAGTATTTTGCCCTACTGTACTTGACTTAAACAAGATATAGGCATCATTAAAAGGGAATCTTACCCTTTAACCATTCTGCAGAAAACACTTTAATATCCTAGGAATGAGTTATGAAAGTAATTTCCTAAGTGTTTCATGGAATCCTCATAATTTAGTTGTCATTTTGAACTAAGATCTTGGGATCTTCAATGAACAATGTTGGGTTACCATTACAAAGATTCTTACATAGTAGGATTTAATCACATTCCTTTCGATATGCAGTATACTCGATCTCTTGGTAAACATATAAAATATATCCACAAGTTTACACCATACGAGATCAACTGTTTGTGGTAATGTGATGAAGTGCATAAGGGGTTAGAATTTATGATGAAGTGTGACCGACGCAAACAAAATAATTAGACTTCATGATTTTATGATAACTTCGAGTTTGTCCGTTTTTGACAAATTTCTAGTCTAATTCGATTGGAAACGGGGCTAATGATGACAACTCAGCGCATTCGGCCCTGACGTACGTCAAATCTTAGGCAAATTTCGTCGTTTAGGTCCTTGATTAAGTATTTTTTTCATTTATGGTAATCTTTATTTTTGCAATATCTCATTCAATAAAATTCGAATTTGTATTCCGTCTTTTAGAGGACGATCCTGAAAATTAAGAGAACCAGTTTTTTTTAATCTTGAATTTTCCATTTTTGGGACAATATCAATTTTTTTATTTTATTATTTATTTTCTGAATTTTGCTGGGGTTTTAGTATTTAAGACATTGTAAGCCCTTTGAGGCCACAGTTTATTGAATTAAATAAATTTTCGTGAAGTTTCTTTTACCTTGTGAGATTATTCATCTATCCTAAAATTTTTCGCTACGTTGTTGGTATCAGAGCCGAAGTCGTTCTTTCACCATGCCACCAGAAGACGTCCAAAAGCCCGTGAAGCCCCTATAGAGGAGGTAAACAGACGTGATGAAATCGTACAGCTGCATCAACAAGTGGAGTTGCTGACACATCA
>CAIGRT010090383.1:0-23168 GCA_903798405.1 Fraxinus platypoda
CATATTTGGTCACAAATGATCACCAGGCAAACTTGAAACAACAGGATCAAACCACGAGTCATAAATGCTGATCTCCATCTCATTCATCCATTTTGCCTCATGAACAGCTCTCACAAAGACCATTCTATCACCGAAAACACTCATTTCCATAAGTCTCTAAGCTCCAGCGTTTCATTCGATATTCTCTGCAAGAATGTGGTCTTCCCAACACTGATATTTCCTTCAAAATAGAAAGTGAGTACTGGGAGCCACTAGTTTTCACAAAATCCCCCCACCCCCACCATCTCTGGCACCATAAAGAGATAGACGGGAAAAATGGCTACTTTACAGCTCCTCTCTAGCAAACATGTACCTCCACCACTGTAGCATCTCGCACCACCACCATCACCACCTCCACCTCCAACCTTATCGCATCTAGAGAAGATGGTATGAAGAAGATTGTGATTTGAGGAATACGATGGTTGAGAGAAGACGGTGGTCGGAAGAAGACGACGATTCGATCTATAGAGAGAGAAAGTGTTGTTGTATGGAGAGAAGATTTTATTTTATTTTTTAAAGCAAAGAATTGAAAGAATAGGGAAGAAGAAGACGCATCTGGAATGAAGATATCTTATACCAAGCCATTTGCAGCAACCAGACACATGATTTGCAGATTCAATGGATTAAGTGAGAGAGAGAAAGAGAGAGAGAGTTTTATATAAAGAAAGAATATTTCTTGTAGAGAGAGAAAAAGAAGATAGAGAGAGTGTGTGCGTGTTTAACTTTTCTGTAATGTGAAGGAAGATGTTTACAATATGGTGGGTGAAGGGGTGGGGTGGGGTGTTGTGATCCAGTTCAAATGTTTAGAAAGTGAGGTATATTATATGATTTTTAAATTAAAAAATAATTATAACCTGATTTTTGAATAAAAATAATTGGTAACTGGTTTTTGAAATGTAGGATTTAAGGTAATTTTCTCAAAATACAATACTTTAAGCATACAATTTCACATTTAACAAATTCATAAATCAAGTGCCAAATAATAATATAATATATATTAGGAAAGATTGCAGTTACTGTATCAAACCTTTCATTTTATTACAGACTTGATCCAAATATTTCATTTGTATCACATACAGTACCAAACTTGTCAAAAATTCGCTCCCGAAATCCAAATGGATGGAAATCGTTAATTCATCCATTAGGACCTAGAGTCAACATTTTGACCAAATTTTGACTAAATTTTAAAGGGTAAAATAATAAATTTATATTTTTATATTAAATAATTAAATTAATTAAATAAAAAAATAAAAAGAAAAGAATTTGAAAAAAAATTTGTGCTTCTTCTCTATTGGCCTACCGTGACCCTTCCCCATCCTACCTCATAGAAGCCAAACCAATGTCCACCCACCCAACCGCGTCGACCACCGCCATCCACCACTTCCAAATCAATCGACGACCGACATCCATCATACCCAAACCACTGCACCGCAATCGCCACCAAAGTTACTGCAAACAATTCATATCGTTGCCCACACACCCAAACCAAAACCTACAACCACCGCCACCACACATCTCCACCATTTTCAAGAATTTGAGCAATAAATCAGCAAATCACAACCGCCTACCATAGTCTCAAATGTTGTGCATAAGTCGTGGTGGCTCAAGTCAAATTTGAGTATGGATTTCACAACTCCACCCTTTTTGAATATTTGGAAGAATATCACATTTTTTTCTTTCAACACAGAATTGAGTGAATAACAAATGAATCGATGGAGAAATTATTAGGTAATTGATTTGAATAGTTGGAATAGGGATAGATATTAACGAGAAGCCTATAAATCAGTCGTTGCAGTTGAAATAAAATCAACCCATCTACTGTCAATTACAAAATCTTGGAATTAGCATCGAAAGATAGGCAAATGAGCTGAAGTGTAGGTCGGGGTGGCGATGGGTGAGTGGCAGTGGTGGTTCTGGTTCCTGGTTTTGGTTTTCGGGGGATGGGTAGGTGTGTAGGGTATGTGGAGAAAATGAAGTGTATTTGTTTTTAGGTTTTTTATTTTAATTGTTTTTTTCATAGAAAATATAATTTTACCATTTTTATCCTTAAAAATTTTGGTCAAAATATTGACTCTAGGTCAACTAACGGATGAACTAATGATTTTCATCCATTTGGACTCCGGATGCGAATTTTTGAAAAGTTTGGTATTATGGATGATACAAATAAAAGGTTTGGATCAAGTCTGCAATAAAATGAAAGATTTGGTATCGTGACTTCAATTTTACCTATATATTATTCTAACTAAAATTTAGAAAATCTATAGTTTAAATTACGTCCATGTTTGGCTTAAACTAAAATCCAATTAAAATCTCAAGTAAAAGTCAACAATTAATTTTAATTATACATTTCATGTGATTCACAATTTTTCAATCACACGTTTCATCTACTTCTATTAAAATCTACTAACAATCTGATTTTAATATGTATCAAACAAGGACTGGGATAATTTTGATAAACATTATCACATAACATATATATCATTAATATATAATACACTCTCTCATATTCAATCTCTCTCTCTCTCTCTCTCGTAATAAATATCTCGTAACTCATCTAAGGGCTTGTTTGAGCCCCCATTATTTTGAAAATAATGTATTTTTGAATAGTGGTTGATGGAGAAAGTGTGGTTAAAAAGTATAGTTTTAAATTTGTGTGAGATTATTTTATTAAAAAATGTATGATTGAAAAAAAAATGTATTTTGAAAATAATGAGAATCAGACAATGAATAAATATTTGTTATATCTCACATTTTTTCATTCTCTCTCTTACCTTACACTTTTCCTCTCTCTAATATATACATTATTTAATAATTATTTTTCTCTTCCCCACTTTTTAACTCTTACACTTTATCTTTCTCTTTCTTATATCTCACATTTTATGTTTCTCTCTCTTACACCTCACACTCTCTCTCATTCTATAATCATGATTTTTTTTCAAAAAAAATTAGTTGGTCACATTTTGTGACATCTTAAAATTTTGTGACTTGTAATTTAATTAAACAGGTCACAACACCTTCGACTTATTGGATAGCCGAGTGAACAGCCACAAACGATCACAAAAACATAATTGTAGATCACAAATTATTAATCGATCACAAATTAAAATTATTACAATTTATTTATCGGTCACAAAGACAAATTATAGGTCACAAAACGCACATTTTTTAGATCGCATATTATTTGTTGAACAATTACCCAATAATTGGTCACACTCGCTCTTCATTCCATTCGCTCCACTCCACTCTACCACCACTCCCACCACTATCGACACCCCAAAAAAACACCAAAATGTTGTTGCCATGTGCTATCATCTCCACCACCACAAACCACAATCAGCACATACACAGATCAACTCCGACGTAGCGTAAATAGAGATAGCATAGGCTTGGGATACCATTCCATTTGCGCAAGTAATATGGGGTTCCATGTTATCACCTATAATGGATCACCATGACCACTACGTGCACAACCATCGCCACCTCCTGCACCACAACCTACCACGATCTCCTCTAATCCACAAACTAGCTACAATAACCACCACCACATCCACATCAAATCCAAATTAACACCCCCACAACCTATACACCACACCACGCCACAAAATTCACATATCCAAACAACCACCACATAGATTCACACCACCACCCTACAGCTNTCCACATCAAATCCAAATTAACACCCCCACAACCTATACACCACACCACGCCACAAAATTCACATATCCAAACAACCACCACATAGATTCACACCACCACCCTACAGCTTGAAGTAGCACCACCATATCACCCAGAACTAACAACCACATCACCAACGCGCAAATCCGTACCAACACAAAGTCACAGGCATCAAAACCACTACACTGCGACCACCAAATAGCTTCAACAAGGTTGAGAGAGTATATATATTTATTTTGTGTTTGTATGTAGAAGTAGAGTTTTGTAGAGAGAGACTTTCTTTTTCAAAATGTAGAGAGAGTTTTTAGGGAGAAGATATTTAAGTGGGTGGGTTATTGAAATCCATGTGTATGGTTTGAGCGGGGTATATATGTTTTTAAATTATAAAAATAATTATAACCTGATTTTTGAAGTTAAAAATTGAAATGCAGGGAAGATAATTTTCCGCTCAAAAAAATATAAATGCATTAAACCTCTATTTAATGGAAATTAAAATTAGATTTTTAATAAATTTTGATAAAAGATCATGAAGTGTGATCGAAAAATTATAGATCCCGTGAAATATTTTGTTAAAATTAATTGTTGACTATGATTAGAATTTTAATTTTAATCTCAAACAGAGGCTAAAGATTCGACAAATATGATGTACTGCAAAAAAAAAAAATCAAATGATGCACATAATAATTTTCCTAGCAAATATTAAAATGATAAAACACACAAAATATAAAACCAGTAAATTTTTCTTGTCACCACAAATTAATCAATTGATGTGCAAGCAGTTTGTTTTTCCATACAATAATCAAGTAACTATGGCAAAAAAAATAAGATAAAATAAAAAAATACAAGTACAACGTAACAAACACCTTGCTACAAGATACATATTTGGCTCAGTCTTTTACTGCTGTTAATCTTCTCGAGTCCTTGAGGTCTCTCCCCCGTTCTTTGGCTTCGCTGGGGCAACTTTGGCAGGGGTTGATCGCTCTGATTGAGAGAACTGAATCAAGATTTGCATAAGAACCGTGACAATGGCCAACGCTACTGCTGAAAACGTGAGACCTTTCCACGAGGAGAGAAGTGAGGACCATTGGAAAAGTTTTAGGGCACCCAAAATGAGTAGGATTGCCCAAGAAACCACCACCTGTTTTGCAAAAAGGCAAGCCATTAGTTTGACACTACCAATGAAACCCAATATAAATGAGATGCATGTTTGGCTAAGCTCAAAACATTTTGTTTCCAAACATGTTTGGATAACTTTAAAGTAAAAATAATTGCGGTCAAAATAAGTAACTTATTTCTAACTTTCATCAACAAAAATATTATTTATTTTCAAAATATTTTTTTTCCTTGTAAGTAAACTTTTTAAGCTTCGCCAAACATGCCCGAACTAATTTAATGAATCTACCAATAGGGACTTCACTGGCCGGCCAGTGTCTTGCAATTGTTCACCGAATGAATCCTCAGCTACATGCTTGTCCAATAACTTATCCTAATTCACAAGAAAACATACATAGAAAACGATCATCACAAGTTAAATGTTGCAAGCAGAAATTCTTCGTATTCTTCTGATACAGTCTTCCTCCAATGGTCAACAGTTTCAGAAGAAGTAAATATCAAAACTGAAGGAAATCATAAGTGTCACCTTGGCCACAAAGGCATCCCTACACCACTGAGCAACAGCATCATCTGTTTCAGGCAAATCCTTCATCAAGTGTCGCTTGAGGTGCACATGAACCTGCAAAATGGCAAATTATTAACGTCTAAAAATTGGGGAAAAGGGAAAAAATAGCAGACTAACATGATGGTCAGATCGTCAAAGCTATTTCTTTAGAGGTATAACACAATGGGTAATTTCATTTAGCTACCAATATTTTTTCAAAATATACTATAATCCTGAATATATAATAGTTTAGCTGCCATTGCACATAGTAGTTTCTTCAGATTCCCGTTCCATAATATTTGCATTGCAATACTTATTAATTATTCTGATTAGATAGATCCAACCCATCAGTTATACCTAACCACTTTAGCAGTGAAGTAAAGGGAAAATGGTAAAAGGAACACAAACAGATATCCTTTTCCAGTCTCGCATGAGTAGGTTTTTTTTTCTGCTTATAAGATGCATGTACATACTATAAAAACTCTCTACCCTTTTTAAAGCTTTTTGTATTCAGTTAATTTTGATGTTATTCACTTCCTCAAGAAAACATAATGACAGCATTATAAAATGATGTCAAGTGACATGCACCATTACTCCTGGCGTGCAGTAGATAAGAAAATTTTCAAAATCTGGTTGTACACAGCTATACCTCCAAAATTTAACTTCTTATAAATGCAAAACACCTAGCTACATCCAATTGCCATCATATCAGCAGATTTAACAGTAGAGCCCTGAGTTATCAGATTTTGCAGGCTTACCACAGAAGGTTGCCCTTTAAAGAGTCTTATCATGGTGGGTGCAGGGGAAGTTTTGGGGATGGAAACAGTTACATCATAAATCGCCGGAACAAATGTGCGCATATGACTTACTGCTGTAACAAAACCCTGAAAACAAACAACAGAGTTTATCAGCAGAGTATTGAATAATGTACAACCTTGGAGCACAAAAGGTTACCCTCAAGTCTATACAAGATCTGTGTAATTGTATCCTCATGTGTAATAACTATATATGCAGAAAAGCAATTAAGCAGTAGCAGTATTAAAAAGGTTATAGTACATCACAACTTCCTGTCCAGAGCAAAAAGTTTTGTCAATGATGAGCCTTTACTAAGTCTAGGGGAAGCAGTTAATATTTTTGAAAGAATCAAAAACAGAATTGTAATGGTCAAAGACAAATGTAAATTACAGGATATTGTGATGAAAAAAATGCAAACCTACAAGAAGACAAGCAACGCAAATAGAAACAAATGTCGAAAGGCTCTCTATTTCAAGCAAGATATTCTGATGAAAATGACTGTTGTTTCAAACACAAAAATAGTCAAAAACTCCTGGGTCAAAAAGCTGCATCACAGGTGATACCATATTCCATCAGAAACGCGCTCGCTGACATGCTATCTAAAGGTAGTTCAATAGTTGATACCAAAAGAATAAATTGAAACACCACATTTAGAATTGTTGAAACATAGAAAGGAAAAATAAGAAACAAATCAAGAACTTCAATTAACACTAAAAGAACAGCAGTAGCACTAGATAATTTTCTAATTACATAAGCAGGTGCAGTTGGAAACCTTTGTACGAGGAATCAAAACATTCCTAGGAACGGGAATCCCTGCTGAAGCAGCATATTCTTGAGCAGCCAAAAGCTTTGCTTGTGTAAATCGTGTACCCTCCACAAAAAGTGCCAACCAAAAGGGCTGAGGGAAATCCCTTAACCGTTGAAGACCAGCCTGCAATAGATGTCCATGAAGTCCAATTAAGATTAAGCCAAACAGTTAAAGAAGCAAGGAAATGGAGAGGAAAAACACATATTATAGAAGGGAAAAAAAAAGAGTGTGGTAGGAGCATCCACGCGCATAATGGACATAAAAATATTTTCGTAGTTCAAAGATACCTTTAATGTGTTTTCATCCTTTGCCCAGCTTCTTTCAAGAAAGAGATACTCCGAAAACCACATAGACCATCCTATCACCTGCATTTATTGGATGCAACAGGTTGTTTTATGCATATCTTATTCAGTGCCTCAAATAAAAGGGTGAGGGTGAGACAAATTCTGGAACAAGATAAAGAAACAAGAACACAACAGGAGTTTAAGTCTAGTACTGCTATCTAAGAATACTTGTCAGCCTTTCTCAGCAATGGCATAACTATTAATCTTAAAAATCTCATAACATGATTTCCAATACCTTCAAAAAGGTTGATCATCCTGAGACAAGGGACCACAGTGAAATTATATATACATAAACTTCAGCCTAGAAAACATCCAATCAAAACTAGTGGTTATTTCATTACAAGAAACAGTGCCAACAGGTCAATTACATCTCTTGACTATCACTTTATCTTATTTAAAAGTCATTAATGTGACATGGTTTTACTGGTTTTGAATCACCAATCAGTAAAGCATATTCCACCATTGTCACGCACAATAATTATATGTGCTGATAAGTAATAATATTTAAGAAGCTGACCACTCTACAAAGTTTCGTAATCAATAATATATATGAAAATAAAAAATAAAATAAAAAGCCACTCCATAACAACGTAACAAGTAGAACCTTATAAGGTAAGTGTAAGATAAAAGTAACAGCCTATTTAGCACTTTGGAACAAGATTGACATAAATTACTTACTGGAAGGAGCTTTGACGATTTTTTCATAACAGCTAACGTGCTACCAAGGCAACCTGATCGCTGCCATTAGAAGATCCAAGGATCAATCAGAAGTATCTGACAAAAAATATTTCGATGCTAAAAACAAAATTCAAATCAAGCATTAGCAAGGATATTGCACAATTCCAAGTGTGCTGCTGTATTTATATTTCTAAGTGTGCAGCTGTATTTATCTTTCTAAGTGTGCACATAAAAAGCTAGTTTCAATAAAACATTTTTTTCATACATGTCTCTGTCTACTTACTTACGTATCCATACATACATATGTTTGTATAAAGAAGCATCTGTATAAAGAAACATTTCATTCCCACTTTATCCCACAATGAATGTTCTACTTCTACTTGGTATCAGTATGACCATTTATTTCAAATTCAGTTCTGTGGCTCAGGTAAAAAATATGGTTACATCAAGACCCACGTCAGCCATGTATAATCACACACCAATGCCTAAGAGTAGTAATAGTACAATTTAAAACAATAACAATGTGGCAAGCATTACAGGATAAAGCATAGAGCGATCTTCTATTAGGATTCTCAGTTCTATATATATCATGAGTAACCTATAAGACTTGGAAGATTTTAAATATTGCTTCTACTTATGTTAATTAGTTTTCAATAGTACTCTTCCTAACACTGTCTTTCACACCAAGAACTGACCAGATAATTAAAGCTGAGGTTCTTAGATGACATCAGCTACTAATAGAGCATATTTATTTTTTTGCAAAGTGTGTTGTGGTGTATAATAAAAATAAGGAATACAGAAATCTTCCTATATGCATGACTATGCACGAGTAAATGCAGTGATGCACAGAAGCAACAATCAGATTGCTAACCTGAGCCAAAACCCATCCTACAAGCCAATCAATGTCACTTCTATGATTGCATATGACGAGTGCATGTTCTTTACCTAGAAAGTTCACCAGCATAATTCAATAATTCTCAAGTGAGACAAGCAACGTACTTCATCCTTTACCAGGCAGAAGAAGTAAATTGAATTCTAGAAACACAAGTTTTATCCTTACCCATCAATTTAAAGGTTTCAGAATCTGTGTATAATTGGATCTGCAATCAAAAGAGATGAGATATTAGACTGTCAGATGATTCTGAAGAAATGATAAAATTTCAAAATTGAAAAGGGGGTTCTTCTGTTTCCCTTCAACGAATAAGATTGCCCTTTCTAACTTGACAATGTTATAACTAAGAGAAAATGACACATCATTACGAAATTTCTATATTTTCTATCTAGGAGATCAATAAACAAGCTTTTCTATCTAGGAGATCAATAAACAAGCTACAACAATGACAATTGAAAACTTTGAAATCTGTATTTGTGGATATTACTAGTTCTATCAAATACAATTTAGGAATAACAGAATATAATCACAAAATAAATAGCTTATTTACGTATAGAAAATAAATGCAAAATGACCGCATAATATTGAAAGTAAAAGCACAAAATTAAGCGAATGTATTCATTCAGAACAATCTAGCATCCAGGTTGAAGGAGCTCACTAAATTGACCATATTACGTCTTTGCCAGAAAATCTTAGAAATCAAAGGCTGAAGCTTTGAGTGCCAAATTACATAATGATAAAGACAAATCGTAGTCATTAATTAATTAATAAATAAGTTAGTATCTCATATGGCCTATTTCCATTTCTCAAGAAGTCTTTAACAAATAAAATAGATACATAAGATGTTTCTTATGAAAGTAAAAAAATAAATTTCATACAATGTTAAGCACTGAGTCATGTTTAAGCCTTATAAATCAAGCTATAACTTTTTTAAGTAAACAGTATTTACAGCTATAGATCTACTTAGCCCCCGTTTGGGCCCCTATTTATTCCCCGTTAAATTATAATTCATTTTTCACTCTTTTCTTATCAACCACACATTCTCCAATAAAAAAATATTGTACGTAAACCCAAAAACTTTTCCTTCTTTTTTAAGCACACATTCTCCAAAAAATTACTATTCCTCTCATTATAATGTGGAATAATGGAGGCCAAACGGGCGCTTATCTTTGATCTTAGTGCTAGAGACACCCAACAATTTTCAGATATATATGAGATCTAGAAAAAACATATGTAAAGGTGAGAATAACTTGATCACCACAACAATTCCATATTTAGATATTGAATTTCCTAGGTTAATCAATACTTATATTAATCACTCTTAACTTGGAAAGTAACTAAGTTCATTTAAGATCCTGGAGATTTGGAAATTGTTCAAACTCCTAGGGTCCAAGCTCAACTTCTCCACAAGCTTCCACCTAACGAGCTTCATCCTTCAGAAACTGAGAAAAGAGGCTGCCATAACCATGGGTTCCAATGTGCGAGATCTACAGTTACTATGATCCCGACTTCCAATTATACATCTATTCTTCATACCACAATGGACAGTACAGAGATGTGAGAGTGCTTCATCCATTTTGCTGGTATCATTACTAGCACTGAAAACATATAAGCTCTCAAAATCTTCTCTGTGTGCTTGATGATCTCATAAAAAAATCGTATAATTGAACAAAAGGCCGGAGTTAGAAATAAAAAATTCTTCTCCTAAAAAATCTCAGTGTCCAGAAATTATTGACTAAATGAAGATGTGAAATCCCAAAAGTGCAACAGAAAATAAATATCTAAATGGCATGGATTGCACGACCATGACCTAGTACGAAGGAGACTTTTATATACCAGTGTGACCTTTTATATTCATTGAAATTATAAGATCAGATCCACCAAACATAGCATCAAGACTAAAAGAACTGTATGCACTGTATCAGAGTGCTTGGTCAATAGGTACAACAATGATGTAATATCAAAAGTTCAATGACAAGTTTCGATTCTTCACCTTAACTCCAGCCCACCAATCAACCAGCCAAACGAGCTCGAGCCACAACAGCTCTGCCACAGCTCTATTTATCCTCCTGTAAGTGTTCTTTGACAATGGCCTTATTAGCACAAAACATACTGCCTGAAAAATCACCCCAATAAAATTTGTCACATTTCTTCGAATTTAAAAATACTCTGTGGAAAAATAACAAATATTTATAACAAAATACCAGAAGCTTATCCCTTAAAAAAAATCAAATAGAAAGTAGAAAACCCAGAAACCCTAAAAAATCGTGTAGCAAATGAACTAGGGTTAACCCTGTTTAAATTAGCCTCTAATTAGCTCAAATAAATCAAAGCCGCATAAAAAACTTTAACAAATTTCAATTTTTAATCTTGTGGACGGGTTTGGGTTAAAATTAGTTTGGTAAATTCATGACCTGAATTAAATTGACAACCAGTCCAGATAGGAAAAAGAAAACACCCAACGGCACAATAACAGCTGCCGCCGCGAAAGCCATAGCCTTGTAATCCCTCAATTTCAGACTATGATTTGTGTAGAGAAAAAAAATGGAAAAGTAAATTGATATATGTGTTTAATTGAGAGCAGAGGGAGGCAGGGTGTAATAAAGCAAGGGGAGAATCTGGGAAAATGTGAAATGGAAATAATTTGAAGATTCATAAATAATAGCAGATGGATACGGGTATAAATTAAATAATATGTTGGAGTGCTACATTAACATTGGTATTAATAATTTGGTTGGAGTTGGGAAAATTGGTTGTGGATTGGTGACAATAACAAGAAATAGTTGTGCGAGAGAGACGTATTTTCAAAGAAAATTAAAAATAAGAACTCATTTCTCTCTACATTTTTCTATCCAAACTTCGTCTCCGACAACCTTTTTCCGAAAATCACCTCATGTATAGTATGAAGCTTGCCAATAGTTAAATTTAGCTTATGTTAATTTGACAAGAAACGAGAATCGATTTTGATTGATTGGGAGTCATTTTGACAAAATTAGTATCATTGCATGATATTTGAAAAGAAGAATGTCATTTTTCATATGACTATCGAACACAATTTCATGAAATTCAAATCTCAAGGTTATTTTATATCCAGGTATTGCAAGAGAAGTGAAAAATAAATTATGGTCGGGATTTGCAATACTTGTGTTGTGTCCCAAGGCGAAGGTCCCTACTAGAACAAAAGCGTCAACTTTCCGTCAAGGTGGTACATGCCTCACAAACTATGTCTTCTTTAAGGAGTACTTTCGTCAATCCACTGTGTATCTCGCTAGATAAATTGAAATAAAAACTTGGGAGAAAATGTATCCCATCATTTGTACTCATTGCACAAATCGTTCACATCGTTTCAAAATTGGCATTTACGCTCTCATTTCAACATTTTCTTACAGAGTTGGTCGTTTCCTTCTCATTCCGTCAATTCCTTCCATCAAATATGGGTAATTGGCACAAAACATTCATATCGTTTGTTTTCATTGCAAGAATTGTTTTTATCGTTTCAATTTTGATATTTGGAACCTCAATTGACTTTTCTTTGCGCAAAAAGTCCTTGTCCATTTTCTTTATTAAGCATTGTAAAATAAATAAATTACCCTTCTATTTAAATAAACAATAGAAAATAAAGAAAAAATAAAAATAATTGTAGCTAGAGTTGATGTAATGAGACGGAAATGACTTAACTCCAAAAGAAATTGTTGAAAATGAGGGTGTAAATGCCAAGTTTGAAACGGTAAGAACAGTTTGCTCAATGAATACAAATGATGACAACATTTTGTATTGATTACTCATACAAATTAGTCGAAGTAGGATTTTTATTTACTTTTTGCTTAACCAAACTTACTGGACTCTCGCAATACATCGTCGTCAACCCCATCAACATTTCAATCTTGCTATATGTACTATTTGGTGTACATGTTGGTTTACCCAGACCCATCCCTTCCCTCACATGGGGGTCGGGTCCCGCGCATTTATTGGATGTGGCACCCGACCCCCATGTGAGGGAGGATGTGGGGTCAGTAAATCAAAGTGTACCTCAAGGGGCTGTTCTCTTTATCATTTTCAAGTCGTTTTCTGTTTTCGATTTTTTGAAACAGTGAAAACGCGTTCTATTTCCTATTTTCGAAAACGCGTTTTTGAAAACAAGTTAAAAATTTATAAACCAAATTTGTCGTTTTGAGTGTTTTCAATTATAATCAAGCCAAAATTTTCAAAACGCGTTTTGGGTGTTTTCAAAACAATTTTTCAAAATGCAAAAAAAAAACACATTTTCAACAATCTCAAAATGAACACTCAAAACACAAAATTCAAACACAAAGAGAACAACTCCTTAGCTTCACCTGAAACCATTTTTTTGTTCCAACACTGCTATGCTGCCAGAAGGGACGCCCATTCTGACAAATCCCTTCACATTGGTGGGGTGGAGTGGGGTGGACTTTTATTGTGCATGGGCCCCACATGAGGCTCCACCTCTCATGTGAATGAATGTCAAGAAGGATGTCAAAATCTTTCTGACAAATAAGTTTAATTCTTTTTGTTCAATGAGAAGCTAGATTAGTCGCCAACTTTATATCTACGAGTTCGATTAGTTTTTCATTTAAGAAATTAAGCTCCTGTTTGAAAGAAATTAAATTTAAGTTAAAAATAACAACTAATTTAACCACATATTTTATGAAACTCACAAATTTTCAACTATATATTTCATCAACTCTTATCAAAATTTACTAAAAATATAATCTTAGTCCTCACCAAATATGGGCTAAGTAATAGGTATAGAGTTGCAACTTGCAAGCGTACAACTTCTTTTTTTAATTTTTTCAAGTCACTTCAATTCCATTGTTGCAACTTATAAGTCCTGCTCCGAAAGGGTTTCATGTACAATTTGCTCCATTGATGTATAGAAAAATATAAGTAGATTCTATCTGTTCATTTACAAGGGCGATATAATATCATTAGAATATTCCAATAGACGAAAGTAAATTGGAACAAAATTCTCACTGTCCAACACAATTTTTTCATTTTTGTCCCTGTTTAGATTATAAAATTTCGTCCCTGTTTCGGCTTCATTTTTCAAAAAATACATTTTTTTCAAAATTCATTTTCAACCATATATTCTTTCATAAAATAATGTTATATGTAAATTCAAAACTATTATTTCTTTTTTAACTACTAAAATCGCAATTCTAAAATACATTTTTTTTCCCCAAAACTTCATCTCAATGGAGCCCAGACACCCGTATTCATCAAGTAAGAGTCTTCCTTCTCAAATTAAGGTGCTTCCTTCGTGATGTCTCCACGAAACAGGTCATACAACCTTCTGCCTATCTAAAAATATTTTGTTTGTCAACATTCATGTGTAATTTTAAGATCTTATTTATATGTTTGATGAGGTGGGTAGTACTAGATGGTATTAAGGAATAAAAAGAGTTAGAATCTAGTTCGTTTTATATTATCTAGTATATTTAGTACGTAATACTATGTAATAAACATCATTCATAAGTTTTGTGTCATGATGATCACGATCTCATTTTTTAATGTTTCTAAATTTTTATGAACCATATCATACGATAACCTATAGTCGATGATCGACGACACAAGTTCTATGCCAAAAATCTTTATGTAAGTGATTTTTTTTTTTTTTTTTCCCGAATCTGTTCAATTCAACTTTGCATGTCCACATAAAGTGAGTTTACGAGATTGAGTTACTTTTCGTGGAGGTATTATTAGTTAAATTAATGCTAAATACATCATAACCACCTCAAATTTTTTGATGAATAAAACTAAGTGTACAGCATTTGTTGACAACAATGGTTGACAACCATGTGTCGTCAAAATCTAAACATGTGATGTAGAAAACAGTTTTTTAAAATTGATGAATATGATGATGTCAAATAAGAAATTGTCAACCAATGTTGTATGTATAACATGATTATTTTTTGACATAACGTTAATGATGATTGACAACTCGCATTCAAATAACAAATCAAGTGTCACGTCACGAAGTTCAGAATTTTTCCCCCATAATTAATGGATTTTACTCCTTTTACAGAACAATTTGTTCTGTAAATTTTACATATACTCACATGGGGGTGGGCCACATATGAATAAAATATTATTATAAAAAATGGGGCCCACCCCAATGTGTCTTATCTATTGTTTTTACAGATGAAATTCTTCTATAACAGTAGCAAGATTCTAATTAAATTCATCTTTACACGTATCAAAAGATAAGTGACATCAAAACTCTCTACCTCCACACTAGACCTTGTTAAAATTGATTTACACGATTTGTCCTGTTTTAAGAGATTTTGATATTATTTAAGTCTCAACAAAAGTACATAAACTCATTGAGAGCTTGTTTGTCTCCCATTATGGGAGGAAGAATGATGTTTTGAATAGCATTTTTTGGAGAATGTGTGGTTAAAATTGAAAGAAACTTTATTGGTTTATGTGTAAAATATTTTATTATTTGAATGTGTGGTGGACATTGATTACTGTAGAAAACAATGTTTTGAAAAATAGTAGACAAACAGGGGCTTGTTTGTACCTATTTATCATTTCTTCTTATCAACATTGGATGTCTTGGGTGGAGGTGAGGACTGTAGAAAACAATGTTTTGAAGAACGGTAGACAAACATGGGCTGAATTACATCACTTTCCCTCTTACATTACAATTTAGTTACATTAATTGCTTGTTGATGAACAATTAAACTTCCACTTTAGTACACCTAGTTTATGAACACTCATTTTACTTCAATCTCCAAACTTAATTCTATTTTAAAATGGTCATAGAAATTTAGCTATCTTGATTTAGTTTGTTTACTCGACTGAACAAGGATGTCTGTCATGTCACATGTTGTGTTAGGAAAACTACCAAAATTTAATCGAATGATCAAGTAGAACTCAATAACAAATTTCAACGACCACTCTAGAACAAAATAATTTTGTACGAAAAATATAAAACCTTGATATATTTCAAAACATAGTAGTCATAGACGACGATTTGGTAAAGCTTGAATGTTAGAAAATAAATCACTTTTTCTATCTTTTTGGTCTCTCATTTGACTTACTTTTAAATAAATCTTTACCGTTTTTACTGTTTAACGCATCTCTTCGCACTGGCTAATAGACATCAGAAGGCTATTCCAGCAATCTATTGGTAAATTTCTAAAAATTCCCACTTTTACATAAATAAATGATATGACATTTTATCTCTCACACACGTGCATATAAATTTGTATTAAACTATGTTATGATCACAATAAAAAATTTTCTGATACCTTTTCATTAATCACTGCAACTTAAATACAATAAAAAATAACAACTTGACAGGACTCCACTACCATCAACATGCTTACTGGACTTAATAATGGAAATAACAGATTAACCTCTTCAATAGCTGAGATACTAAATCATGAATCAGTTACCGTAACACTTTAAAAGGAATAAAAGACTAAGTCAAACAAATAAGAGCATTACTGAACTATTACTCCACTAAGCAATTACTCTCATAGCCACCTGGGCCTAGGCCTAGGCCTGACCAACAACCCATAGCCCACGTACATTCTTGTATTGATAAGTTTATATGATTAGTTTCCACATGGGTCCATGTGAAAACTGAGAATTTTCGCATAGTCAATTGGTAATCTATCTACGTCTGCTTTCGTGTTAATGGATCTTCAATCATATTGAAATTTACCTCTAATTATGTCATTTTGGATGAATTTTTGTTGTATACAATGGTTATATAGTCTTTGAAAATAGCTTTAGTAGATCTATTAAATGTTTCGCATTGTTTGTATATGTTGAATTGAGCAATTTGAATTACTCTGTTATTTAATCATCTTTCTTGACATATTCAGTGTTTTTCCCGTTCCATCCTTTCTTTTTTGAATACTTAAAATATTGGCTTTTGAATTTACCGTTCCATCCCGTCATGATGTTACACAAGGGTTTTTTAATGAGTTGTGGAAATGGGATTTATTTTTTACTTTTTCTGTTCTTCTTATAATGAATATTTTGACGAGTTCGTGTTTCTTTTGTCAAATTCATATCATTTGCTTTAACTTATTTATAGGACTCTGTTCTTGGAAGGCTGAGTAGCAATTGATATCCTGACAGTCTATCAACAACTTGTAGACTAGAGGAACATATGATATTTTGATTTGAAGGAGAAGGGTTTACGGGGATCATGTTTTATATCCAGAAATGGAAATGGTCATATACCCTTGCAGCAACTATTGCCTCGATATTTGCATTGATCTCGGTTGTTCATTTTTTCCTATATCCCGTGGTTCCTTCTCTTGACTACTTTAGCCTCGATCAGGGTCAGACTTCTTGTGTACCAGTAGATGGATCCACTGAGAAAGTCAAGAAGAGCACACCTATTAAAGGATCCATTCAAGGTGGCAAGATGACATTTCCAGTAAATGGGTCGATTGAAGGAAGCAATGAGGATGCTGATGTAAACTTGCAGCCAGTGGTTGATTTAAATATCAAATTTCCGTCTGACTTGCATAATGCTGTTTCTTATCATGGTGCTCCATGGAAAGCTGAAATTGGACGGTGGTTATCTGGATGTAATTCGAATACCCAAGTGGTGAAAATTGTTGAGGTACTATACCTGATGACCTTCAGGGATATATATATTTTTGAATCGGTGATCATCAAAGTTGATTTCAATAGTCATCTTTTTGTTCTGTTAAATGGATTTTGGTCGATAGTCTCTTGTTTTAATTATGTATCTTTTTACCTCACATCTAGAGGTTTGAACTCTTGAGCCCTTATGTCAAATTGATTTTAGCATTCGAGCTATAAGATGTTTGTTTCAAATTCTAGTTTTTGGAGATCAGTTATACTTACTCTCTGTAAACTGTGACCAGCAAATTGGTGGCAAGAGCTGCAAAAACGAGTGTAGCGGTCAGGGCGTTTGTAATTATGAACTGAGTCAATGCAGCTGCTTTCATGGTTTCAGTGGTTAGTCCATCTTGATATCTTTTTGCCTCAAAAAGTAATTTTTTCAATGAAGGTATCTTAGTGCATATCCAATTGTAGAATCATTTAGCTCACTCTTGCAATTCCTGAAATATTATGCTAATCCGTTTCTTTGATATCCCCAAGTAACAATTCATTTTCTGAATTATCTAAATTCTAATGTTTGGAGTTGTAACGATGATAACCACTGGTGGCAGGGGAAGGATGTTTAGAAAGACTAAATTTAAGCTGCAACTACCCTGGATCAAAAGACGAGCCATACGGGCACTGGGTTGTGTCTGTTTGCTCCGCTCACTGTGACACTACCAGAGCCATGTGCTTTTGTGGAAAAGGTACAAAATACCCTAATCGTCCCGTTGCTGAGGGATGTGGGTTTAGACTAAAGTAAGCACATATAAATTTATAATGCATACTGCTATTATTATTTGATTGATGACAGGGCATTAGTAATAAGTTCTTTTGTAATGGTATAGCTTGCCTACTCAACCTGGTGCTCCATCTCTGACCGATTGGACAAAACCTGATCTTGATATTTTCACTACCAATGTTAGTATACAAGGATGGTGTAACGTGGATCCTGCTGAAGCCTATGCTTCCAAGGTGCATTTTAAAGAGGAATGCGATTGCAAGTATGATGGTCTTTGGGGTCGATTCTGTGAAACACCAGTAGAAAGTGTTTGCATAAATCAATGTTCTGGCAATGGACAGTGCCGTGGTGGTTTTTGTCAGGTAGAATTAAACATCACATTCTACATGATTTTCTTTGGTTGATTCACATTGTTGTCGCATTATAAGGAAGCTTTGACTATTGAGTGAAGAGATAGGGCTTCAAACATTTTGTTATAATATGCTTTAATATGTATGTAGGTGTGTGGACGTATTTGTACGTGTTCTAATATATGTAATTATCTATTTTTTTATTATATAGTTTCTACTAATAATAAATCATCTATTAAATATTATGCCTGGAGGGTTTTCAATTGATTATGGGATGATACTATTTTGATAAATGCACAACTTAACTGTATATATGCAGTGTAGACACGGCTGGTATGGAGTGGATTGCAGTGTTCCATCTGCTTTATCATTCATTAGAGAGTGGCCCAGGTGGCTTCGACCTGCACGTATTAATGTTCCAGTTAGTTCACAAACCTCGAGAAATCTTTTCAATCTTAATGCTGTAGTTGAAAAGAAAAGACCCCTTATATATGTGTATGATTTGCCTCCCGACTTCAATAGTCTTCTCCTGGAGGTAAGAATACCTTTTGTGCCTTCTCTATCTGGATAGAGAACATTCATTATTTCTATTGACTTTCTTGTCATTGCAGGGACGACACTTCAAGTTGGAGTGTGTAAACAGAATCTATGATCACAGGAATGCCACAATATGGACCGATCAGCTGTATGGTGCACAGGTATCATTGGATCTAGGCGATACTACTGAATAAACTTACTATGGTTAAGCGCATAATACCGATCTAACGGCTCCCTTGTGGCAGATGGCAATCTATGAAAGTATATTAGCGAGCCCTTATAGAACATTAAATGGTGAAGAAGCAGATTACTTCTTTGTTCCAGTGCTTGATTCGTGTATTATAACTCGTGCTGATGATGCTCCACACTTGAGCATGAAGGTAAAGACACCATTATAAGCAAGCAATAGGATATGGAGATTTTATACCACCTATTTCTTTTTAATTATTATCTATGAATATTCTATATTATTTTGTTAATAGAATATGTTGCCTGCTTAAGGATTACGAATTTTACGTCGTCCCTAATGTTTTCCATCACATTCCAGGATCACAAGGGATTAAGGAGTTCACTAGCTCTAGAATTCTACAAGAAAGCGTATGATCACATAATGGTGCAATATCCTTACTGGAACCGCTCATCTGGAAGAGATCACATCTGGGTATGATGCCATGCCACTATTCAATACAATACTGCCGGGTGCTGATATTTTGTGTGAAGAACTGCAGAATCTCTCTCTTGTACGTGAAATGTAAATCTTTATCTCCAAACTAATGATGTTGTCCATATGTCTCAAGGCAGTCCTTTTCATGGGATGAAGGTGCTTGCTATGCACCTAAGGAAATATGGAACAGCATGATGTTAGTCCACTGGGGCAATACAAATTCAAAGTACAACTATTCAACGACAGCATATTGGGCTGATAGCTGGAATCAGATTTCTTCTCAAAGAAGAGGGAATCATCCGTGCTTTGATCCGCATAAAGACCTCGTACTTCCTGCTTGGAAGCGGCCTGATGAAGGTTCCCTGAATGCTAAACTTTGGGCCAGGTACCTGGATCAATCATTAATTCATTATGCATTAATGGATTGAGTCCTACTTGTGCTGCTGTGATCGTATGGTTCATTCTTGTTTGCATTTACCTTTAAAGGATTATAGTCAAAGGATATTATTTGTGCAGGCCTCTCGAGGAGCGGAAGACACTATTCTATTTTAACGGAAATCTTGGTCCGGCATATGAACATGGAAGACCTGAAGCAACGTAAGTTAATTAAACACACTGATATTGTAATATGTGCTGCAAAATTATCTGATTGGATGTTGGAGGTAGCATGCATTTTTAGGCTGGAATATCCAGTTTGCCAAATGGTCTCAATACTTCATTTGGGTTATATACGAAATTTGATTGGCTAGGTGGTGATGATATTCAGGTATAGCATGGGCATAAGGCAGAAAGTTGCTGAAGAGTTTGGTTCAAGTCCTAACAAAGAAGGAAAGCTTGGGAAACAACATGCAGAAGATGTGGTTGTAACTCCACTACGTACTGATCATTATTATGAGGAATTGGCAAGTTCTGTTTTCTGTGGGGTTATGCCTGGAGATGGATGGAGCGGCCGAATGGAAGATAGCATTCTGCAGGGCTGCATCCCTGTGGTCATTCAGGTCCCCTACTCGGCACCTTATTCTATGCAGAAGTGCAATTTTGGCTCAGCTTAAAATAAGTAAAAGTTACCTAGCCTTTTGTTTCCAAACATGTTTGGATAAATTACTTTCAAATAATAAAAAACTTGTTCTAAAAGTAACTCCTATCGTACTCAAAATTAACATACTCATTTCTAATTTTGATCAATAAAGAAAAATCTTATTTTGAAACTTATTCACTTATTAGCGAACCTTTTAAGCTTAAACAAATGTTCTCTTACTAGAAAAGTGTATATATCATAAGCTCAGCGCAAGCCGTATTCTACTTGTCAACTCATGGTTTGCCAGATAACTTTCAACTTGTGGGTTGAGGCATACACTTCAATATTTAGTTGTGATTTTTTGGGACGTATACCGCCATTTTATAGCTACAAGTTTCTTTGAGTTGTTGCTGTTGTATGGAGTATCTTAATTTGAATGTAATTTATTCGTCCAATTTAATTGCTTATAATTAAATACAAGTTTTCAATCTTCCAGGATGGGATCTACTTGCCATATGAGAATGTTTTCAACTATGAAAGCTTTGCTGTTAGAATTCATGAAGATGAAATTCCAAATTTAATAAACATTCTGCGGGTATTTAGTTACAGTCTTCTGTTTGAATATGGAACTTACATCATACTTTCTGGAAATTTATCTTTAAAGCTTGCCGATTTTGACATACATTGTGTTTAACTCATGTAGAGATTTAATGAGACAGAGGTGGAATTCAAGTTGGCAAATGTGAGGAAGATTTGGCAGAGATTCTTGTATCGTGATTCTGTTTTGCTTGAAGCCGAGAGGCAAAATGCTACACTTGGATTTGGTGAGGACTGGACTCGGAAGTTCTCAGAACTAAGTGAAGATGATGTCTTTGCCACACTCATACAGGTAAAATCTACACTAGGAAATTTATTGCAAGCAATTTTTACAGTTCATTCTATCTTAAAGGAAACATGACATGCAGTTTTCATGATTATGTACTTGTATTAACAACCGAGGCTATTATTCATTGAAGATGCAATAAATAAGTTCCTCCCTGATGGATCAAGTTATGTAGTTTAAGCTTTTAAATGAGCTGCCTTTCAATTATTTTGAGTAGTCGAAGAGCTAATGAATCCTAGGTGAAATTATAGCTTATTTGAGGTTGTGAATTGAAACCTATACACAAAGTGCATTATATTTCTACTTACATTCCTTACTTCGTAATGTAAGGGCTCAAACGACACGTTTGCTGCTATATATATTTCAAAATCTAAACCCTTTAATCAGGTAATAGTTGAACTGATTTTTGATTAATTTGACAAGGTTTTGCACTACAAGTTACATAACGATCCTTGGAGACGAGAAGTTGTCTTTCCCAAAAAGGATTTTGGTGTTCCCCGAGAATGCGTAAGGAGGTAGCAAATAGCTGTAATACAACAGGAATACTCGTTTGAGGAGAATGCACCGGTGAATACTAGAGCCAGTATACAGGTAGCTACTATAGCGTAAATTGCTCGTCTTTTCCTTCCCTGCAAGTGTAGCATGATGATCCCCAAGATATGGCAGCTCTGGATGAAAGGGAATAAGGGTCGACTACTAGGGGGCAGGGTGGATTCTCAACAGAAAGTGTATGGTTGATGCTGTGTAGGTCGACAAAATGCACCAACACGAATAAAGCCGCTGCAAAAGGAGCAGCAATTTTAAAGAATAAATGGATCATCAATCAATAGTTTCTACAGGATTTTCTTGTTCTGTCATTTGTATGTATTAAAATGTAATTTTCTTGCTCTTATTGAAACTATATACACATTAAAGAAACAATTCAGTCATTCGTTGAAATTGTACTTAAAAAGTGATTTGATAGAGGTTTTTGTAATTTTTACAAACATGTGGGTTGTCTCTACTATTGTCAATTAGTTGAGGGATGTATACGATATTATATTTATTATTATATCTTATGAGATTATTTAATAAAATAATGGAATTTATTTTTTCAATAATTTCCGTTGAATAATATTTTAGCCATTTCGAACATAAATAAATTAATATAATAACAATGATTTTACTTAACAAATTTAATAATTTAAATTTATATCTTTCAAAATAACATTAAAATTTTAATATGAAAATAGAAATCAGATTTTTTGTTTCAAATTACATTGAATTATATTTCAAAATCTTAAATCCTTTTAACTAAACTAGGTTTAAGCAACGTGCAATGCACGTTTGCTTAGTTTATATATATATATTTTTGGTTAAGAATTAAATTTTTATTAATAAAGATGCAGTTTTTTTGGTTAATTAAATAACTAATGATGTAATGTTTATGTAATTGATAAATAATTACACATTATGATATGTTAAAAAATGAGC
>CAIGRT010090387.1:0-23456 GCA_903798405.1 Fraxinus platypoda
ATACTTACGAGATGATTTTAGATTGTATTGAATTATATTTTCATATATATATAAATTTTACGTTTTAGTGCATTTACATATATATTGAATAATTTTTAATATTATTTAATTAAATATTAATAAACGACATCGCTCTTACGATCGCTGATGGTCGACGTTGACTAGTCAACGTCCACCCGGGCTGAATTGAGATCCTGGGTCCGCCACTATATATTGTTGATGCTGTCAAGAGGCACAAGAACATGGGAAAGATAATTCCTAATCATTAGAATTCAAAAATATTGAAAAGAATAACGATAACGGTGATGTGACTTGTATGTTATGTTACATTTATGGAAACCTGTCCTATGTTCATTTGATCTAGATTCTAGTGGAATGCTAACTATTGTTCTCATGGAGGCTGAAACTAGCCTCGTATATCTAAAAGAAACAATAAGAATCCAGGAATTTTTTGAATGGTAAAATCTTAGCATATCAAAATAACCAAAACATATTTAAGCCTGAGATTTGGTGATGTAAAATAATGAACAAAAAGGAATCGAAAACAACGGAGGGCAAGGCATGTCAGTAATCAATCTAGTCACTTATTTCATCATCACTAAAATCACTAAAAACGTGAGGCTGTTCACCGTCTTGATTGCTTTCCATTTCCATGGAATCTATAGACCCCTCATCGTCACTCTCATCGTTGTCTTCATATATGATTGGTGTTACCTTCCTATTATCTTCCTCTTCATCATCAACAGTCTGCAAAAAAACAATGTCTTCGTAAAACTTTGATGAGTTTCAGAAAAAATATAAGTATTTAGAAGCACACCCACCTCTGCATAAAGCAAGTCCAAGCAACTTGATAATTGAAGAGCGTGGTTGAAAGTTGAGACTCTAGATTCTATAAGCTGCATATGGGTTAACAAATGCGTTATATATTAGTGAAATTAAAAGTGTTCGATCAAATTAACAAACAACACTTGCTAATGGAAGATCATCAATTTTCAGTTTCATGTGCATTTTGAGTGGCACTAATTTGATGTTAATACCAAATATAATTTGATGTTTCCATGATTGAGATTTGGTGAGCTCTACTTCGTATTGGTCTCCTTTATTTAGAGATGCAACTATAAATTAGATTTCACATTGACAGATTCTCCACGTACATCAACAAAAAATTTTAATCATATTCCTAACCTGATATAAAGAGTTAAGGGCAACCAAAGAAGACTCTTGAGACATTATTCCACCAGCATGTTGAAGTAGTAAACTTCTAAGCCATGGAAGAGCACAAGCCAGTACAGAACCCCTGTCAAATAAATGCACAATAGCCAATAGTCGTCACAAACTAATGAAATTAGAAATTAGCTTTAAAATGCAAGGAATAGAAAACAATTTCTAGATTAGAGAACAAAGTCATTAACAATTTCCCCTCCCTACCCCTCCCTTTAAAAACGAGAACATTGGATACACTACAGAAGTTCTATTGATACTTCAGCCTTTCAATTCTATCAGTACTAGTTTGTTCTGGGGCAAAAATCTGTACTAATATTTCAAATTTTTTCCTTACCTCAATTGGATTACTGATATGAGAGACTGTAGAAACTTGAGAACATCAGATGGATTCAACGATGACACTGAATTCGATATTACCTGCAGTGAGATGGTGCTTCATCTTATAATTATCATGAGAATAAAAAAGTAAATAAAAAAAATTTATCCTTATACAGGACAATATAAAAGAAAAAACAAAGAACAACTAGTGCAGGAGATTAGGATTTATGGCACCTTCTCATCTTGTCTGAACAGGCAATCTATTAGAAGTGCTCGATCATCAGCTCGTAAAGCTTGCTTAAGCAAAATATGAACTGAGTCCGCACTAGGTGGTTTTGTTGGAGAAGACTCTACATTTTCATGGCTTTTGGATTCATTGTTTTCTGCCAAGTTAAGGCTTGCAAGCTTCTCACCCATGGTCGGCTCATTCAAATCATTGTCGACAGGAACTCCATCTATATGATCTCCAAGACCTACATGCCACAAGACAGCCAAATTCTTCCAATGAAGTTAAAGATATGCTCTTCTCTTCATATGTTTACCCTATCTAAATTGAAATCACAAATGTGTAAAGTTATACAACTGAGCTTCTGTTTTGCTAGTATGCAAAACCTCAGGAGCAATTCAACAAGTTTCAAGTCCGACTTCAAAGTCTAAGAACTTGGAAGTTTAGAACAGAAGTATCAAATTTGGGATAAAGATCGTTATGATCTGCATATGATGTTCAAATCTTTAATAAATGTTCTTGAGGCAACATCTGGATCAATTTTCATTGTCAAAACAAGACCTGATTATCCATCAATATATTAACAAGGAAATATCAAAACAGAAGCTGCTCTGAGGTCATCTATAACCGTTAAGTGGAGCTAGACCATTTTACGAACAGTTACACATACCAAGAAGACCAAGAAGTGGAGGGAAAAAAAAAGGACGAAAAAAGGCAACCCTCAAATGCTGTTGAGTTCAACCCACGCCTATAGGTTTAAGACCAAAGGGGATATTAACAAGATTCGAAATGATTGTTCGAAATCCTGGTAGGAACAGAAGACTCTTATTCCCTGCAGTATTTAAGTCCTCACAATCAGGGAAAAAAAATATATTAACTGTGGATTAACAACTGAAAATTGGAAGAGAATATTACAATCAATAAATAAGAAAAAGCGCTGGCAAATGGGCCCAACGAACCTCTTGTGATTCCTCTTAAAATTTGAATCTTCCCAACTCCCAAGACATTTTACCTTGCTCGTTTTGTTTCAAGTACAAAATTTATCAATAAAAATCATATATTTTCCCCATGTTTTGGATTAGAAATTTTCCAGCACTTTTAAATAATAAATAGACAATAGATAATGTTTCATAAGAACTTACTTTTATCGGCTGTGGCTATATCTCCGTCTCCAGCTTTTCTTTTCGAAGATTTATTCTTCTTCGCCATGCCCCTTGCAACAATAGTTAAATAACACAAATAAAATCAGAAAACAAGTAGGTTCCAAGAGAAACACTAGTACAAATTTATTCTTTCATAATTCATAACATTAAATTATGAGCGTGTACAAAGAGAAGAAGCAGTTTAATGTGATTAACTATTTAAATTTACACTAACCTGTTTCTTTCTTACTTCGCTGAGGAATGAAGAAAGTTTGAAGACGCTGGGCATCCGGTTTTGGGGAGGAATTGCTGGAGGGAAGACGATTTAGGGTTTATGTTAAGAGGGTTTTATCAGTAATTACCTGCAGTTGGTGCAATGCACCTAACAAGGAAATTGCAGCATTGGTCCCTGAACTTATTGGTCCAGTAGTATATTGATTTCCAATCTTTAAAAAGAAGTAATTTAGTAATCATTACACTGTCATGCACGATTTGTTCACATTCTCAATGAAGAAATATACTCTTTTTATTCTTTAAATGTTACGCGATTTTGTTAAAAATAAAACTTACTTTAAATTTCTCTATATCAATCCAAGTTTGAGAATATCAAATCTAATTTTATAAAGTTGGACAAACTCCCATGACGATTTAACAAAGTTTTTAGGTTTCAGTATTTATTAATTGGACTAACTTGTTCCCTTTGAAAGTATTAGACTAACTTACTATTTGAATAATAGATGAAGTGTTTGTTTAATAAAACTATTTTAACTTTTCAGCTAGTTAAACTTCAATTTTAACTCGACATTTTAATTGAATCCACAATTTTTATCAAGTTTTTAACCACGCATTCATCAACTTTTATCAAATATACTAAAAGTTGTATCAAAAAACTTTGTCACACAATCCCTGAGAGACAATTTTAAAATCTTCGAATCGCAAATGGAAGATGGAGTTTTGAGCTATCGAATTGTAGTCATGATTCTCATGAAGAATAGAGACATGATTTATTTCGACTTTAGACAAAGCTGATTCTACGATTTTCCCCCAGCCACAATAACATATATAAATAATGTTACGAGTTTGTTTATGTGATGAATGAATGAAAATTGTTACAGAATATATTTTGTTACTCATATTATGCGACAATGTTTGCAACAAACATCTTATTGTCGTTAAATTACTTATGCAACAAAATCTCTATTTCTGCAACAATATTTTGTCACGAAATCAGTATATTTTTGCGAGTGCTGATACGTCTAAATAATGTGGATGTTGTTTAAGTTAGCTGGTGGAAGCATTAATAATGGAGAAGAAATGTATCTTTGAAAGGTATTAATAAGTAACCGAACTATAAACTTCACAACTGGGAAGTTTTAGTTTGATTCAGTGATTGGTTTATAGAAGAGTTAATAAAAAAAAACAGTATATCTTCTTCGGATGTTCGCCGTGGATTCAACAAAAGTAGAAATAAGATATAATCTGTTTCCTTTCAAACACCGAAAGTAATTACCCTCCTATCATAAACAATTTACACATGATTACAGCTTGCATTAATGTTAAAGGCATTTTTGAAACTAAATATTGGATTTCTATAAATATATTGTAATTGATTATACAATTTTCTCTTTCGTGTCTTACTTTATTTAGATGTAGCATTTTCATGTGTCGTGTCTTACTCGCGAAACAAAGAGAGAAGTTCTTCCAACAGAATGGTGGATTTCGTTTACAGCAAAAGCTTTCCAGTCATGCTGGAGCCACCGAAACAGCCAAAAAATTTTACTGCAGAAGACCACCAGAGGGCCACCAGGAGGCTTATGGAGCAGTGTACAAGGGAATTTTACCTAGGGGTGGCAAAAAAACTCGTGGGCTCGGGCTCGGGCCGGCCCGTGTAGGGGTGGCAAAAAAACTCGTGGGCTCGGCTCGGAAAAAGCACGAGCCAAGCCTCTTAGGAACGAAAAGGTCCACATTTGTTTGTTTTTACAATTACATATATTTGTTTATGTCACTTTCTTTTAACTTTTATAATTTATTTAATTTATAACACACATAAACTGTACAATTTTTAAATTCGTTAAGTAGAAAATGTAGATTTTACACAAAAAAAAAACCTTCGGGCCCAAAAAAGCTTGAGCCGAGCCCGACCTTATTTTCTGCTCTGCTCGGCTCGTTGACATAGCTAATTTTACCTGATAAAAGAATGGTTTCCATTAAGAAGATGCAAATTCAGGATTTTATCAATGAAGTATTAATTGTAGGGTGTTGTTTGGAGACAGAAGTCCCTTTGCTGGTTTAAACGGCGCTATTTCCAGCCATAGTCATGATCCAATTCTTGCTTCCTACTTCGCAAGGGAAATAAGGATGAAAATAGCAGCAGAAACAGCAGCAGCACTTGCATATTCACATTGATTTTCAATTATTCGCATAGATGCAAAAAGTGCAAAACACAATGCTAGACCAAGCAGCAGCACTTGCATATTCACATTGATTTTCAATTATTCGCATAGACGCAAAAAGTGCAAAACACAATGCTAGACCAAATTTGTACTTCAAAAGCGTCGGATTCTGGAGCCTCCTGTTTTGATTGTTAAATATTTGACTCAAATTCGAACTCATTTATATAATAAATAATAATAGTGAAGGAAAACAGATAGAACAGAGAAGGAAATTCTTTCTTCTTTTCCTAACCATGCAAATTCGAGTTTTTTCTTTTCTATTTGCTTTAATTTATTGCTGGTTTTGTTGTGGGGTGTCATTTTTTTCTCAACTGCTTTGAACTGGTTGATGATTCTCAGCTTTGAACTGCCGACTGACTGAGAAAAATGAAGTTTACAATTTTGGAGTTGTTGTGGCTGAATTATTAACTGCTAAGAAGGCACTTTATTACTACAGACCAGAATACTATACAAATCTTGCTACATGCTTACTGGCTACTGCAATTCAACAAGATGGA
Organism: Fraxinus platypoda; assembly: GCA_903798405.1. Lineage (NCBI taxonomy): Eukaryota > Viridiplantae > Streptophyta > Magnoliopsida > Lamiales > Oleaceae > Fraxinus > Fraxinus platypoda. The sequence goes on from CAIGRT010090387.1 coordinate 5,861, forward strand.
TTAGTACAAAATCTTGACGAGGATTGGTAAGAGAAGATGAAATTGAGCAGCTAAAACAAGTCGCAAAACTTTCAGAATGGTGCCTCAACAATTATTAATTTCTCTATTGGTGGAAAGTTTATACCCCATTACACCAAAAGGAGAAAGTAATTTTTGATGTTTACGAGTTAACTAATTGGGATTGTTCTCAAGACAGTGAAATTTTAAAATTCAAATAAATGGACAATCTTCAGTTATCCTTAAAAAAAAAAGTGTCTTACCCTTACAAATGTGTTTGATGTGGGAAAATACTCGACATGTAAATTTTCTTGCTCAAGATGTAGTTTGTAAATCTTATATGAATGAAAAAAACTATGAGTCTAGCTTGAGAAACAATAGATGGTTTGTAGTTTCAAGTTTCCTACATCGAGGTATATAAACTTTGGTGAAGTCGCTATTCTCCTAATTACCTGTGCTACAATACTTGGCACACTTCGGAAGGCTTGTAACCTGAGTTGAGTTGACACACATACATCAGTAAATTGTTTGATGTATTATGGCTGATAGAATTGGTTGCATAGATAGCAGATCGAACTTGAAAAACTACAGCCACATCACATAACCATACTGTTGGGCAAATGAGTCTCATGGTTAGGTTTTGTGAACGTAATCGATTTCAGAGTACACACTATAAAATTTAAGGACCATTTGCAAACATGCTTATGAGCTCAGAGACAAACCAGATTTTTAACTTAAAATTTCAGTTCATTTTTCACTTTCCTTCACATCTGGAGCTGCTTGTAATTGTGTTTTAACATGAGTTTCTTTTGGCCTTTGATCTTGGGCAAGTGTAATGGGACCATTAGGAGAAAAATAAGACTCAGCCTGTACATCATGAACCAACTGGAGAGCATGAGACTCTTCTATCTGATACTCTGATGTTATATCTTTGCACACACAGCAGACCAGCACGGAGTGCCAGAGTTTCAACCTGGAGCCAAAGCCAACACCACTGCCCCACTCCTATCTTGGATCAAAGCACCCAGCCCAATAAATTCCTCTAGAACCACCACATCAGTGTTCAATTTCAGCCCATCCCCTACTGGTAGCTTCCATCCTGTCTTTTTCCTGTCCTTCGTCTGCTTCATGGAACCAGCATACTCACCTGTTGTAATATATGCCAAGAATTAGAAACTCTAATTTTATTCCACCGCGAATAACCAATTGCCAGAAAAAAATAAAGTGCGCCAAGATTTATAAAAATTTGCTTCAATGTAAGACTGTCATTTATCACTGCAGTAATTCACTATGATAAAAAGAAGTTTATAAAAGAAAATCACACACCCAATTTTCTTTAACATCTCTCTTTTATGATGGTAATTCAAAACTGTAACGGCGGTTTCCTATTTATTAGATAAATTAGGGCAAAATCGAAATTTCTAAACTATCCTCAATAAAATTTTGGCAATCCCCACGGCAACCTCACTGCAGGGGTAGATTCGCATACTGACTCTACACAAATGCTATAATTAGGCTTCATAGCTTAATAATACACAAAGGAGGCCAATTCCACAAGCACCCAAGTCTCCCTCCGCCTTCCCTCAATCACCATCACGTTCCTCTCCTACCACAACACCCAAAGCACGTCACACAGCTTCAAAAACTCATTAATTTTCATTAACTGTGTAGGATACTAAAACATTTAATTTTGTTGGATACAATTTTGCTTATTAGAACGATTAATTACACGAATCAACAAAATTATTATATTATTTCAATTAACGATTCTAACTAAAATCAATTTTCGCAAACTACGAGAGTTTTTCTCTTCTAATAGATATATTGTCCGATCAAATGCAGTGATTTTTTTATTTAATTGACCTTAAATTTATTTTTAAAAATAGGAAAAAAATTCCATTATAGTCGAAAGCAAGAGGTTTTTTCAATAATTAAATAACTTTTTTACATGCCTTTACAAAAGCCCGGTTTTAAGGAGAAGACAAATGCTTGAAAGTCATTGTTAACTTTTATTTCTCTCAAATCATTTACTTTTTTTTTTTTAATTATTATATGGTGTTTCCTCAATCATTCTTTGGTTTAGAATCTTACTTTGGAAGGAATGAAAATTAAAAAAATAATCAATACCTTAGTCACCATTAAATAATTCAATTGGGATTACAATAACATATAGAGAAATTAGGCAGAAGTCTTCATTTTTTTTTTTTTTTTTTAAATATCTTAGCTTATGTCTGTCATTTGAGGGGCCCATCTATAAAATAATTTAAGATTGGTGGTACAAACAACTGAATAATAATTGAATTATTGCTGCATTATTACATGTAATGCCATCATTAATGTCTCCAAGAAATTATTTTTAAGTAAGTTTTTATCTTCAAATTTTTTGAGATTAGCTTAATATTTTTCTTACTTTTTTATATTTTATTTTCTCATAAGTAAACAATTTAAGCTTTTTTAAGTCAAACGAAGTTGTTTTCCTTCTCTTTCTTTCATAGATATCTATAATTCGGATTTCAAAATTTTATTTTATTTTTTTGTTGAAATTCACTCTTTGTAAAATTACTCGAATTTTGATCCTCGTTTAAAAGTTTCCTCTTCATGTACTTTTAAACTTGGACAGGTGTTGAAAAATTTGAAGTTAGACATGTTTTAACGAGGATTAAATGGTCACGTAACAAAGATTTAGACAATTACATTATTAAAAACTTATTGTACGACTGTAATAAAACCCAACAAAATTCATTAAGGACTAAGTTGCATTTTTTTTTCTAATTAATGACAATAAAATACTTTACCCAAAGGAAGGAATTTGAACACGTTACAAGAAGTCGTCAAGCCATCCTAATCACAAGGTTACAAGATATTTATAATGTCACAATTAGTTCCCCCTTTTCCTTCCCCATCAAACAATATCCCATTTTTATTTTATAATAATCTGTCAATTCTCAATAAAGAAAAAAGAGCTTGGTACATTTTCTTTAATTTTTAGAAACGACGACCATATGTTTTCGGAAAATTCTAAAGTTCGAAAGACATTTTTATAAATTTATCAAATGCTCATCAAATTTTTCGTGGGATTTAAATTTCATATCTTCTATTTAAAAATAAAAATATCTTCCACTTTTCCCAAAATTTTGGTAAATTTGGTAGAAAGAAAAAGTCTTTATTAGCCCTATTTATTGATAATAGACTTTTTATATCATTTCCCATATTGGCTATTAAAATCCAACTAGCATAACTTTTACTTTATTTTTCTTTCCAAAAAGTGAACTTGTTAACTTACATTTTCATTATTCAAGAAGCACTTTTTTCACATTATGCACTTAGCACATATTCGATACACAAGACTATATAGTATAATAAATAAAATTTTAAATTATTTTTCTTTAATAGTATAATAAATAAAATTTTAACTTATTTTCCTTTCTATGTTTTTCATGTAATTTACATTGATACGCACATTATAATCTTTACTAATTCATCAACAATTTAAATGAATACTAAACATGTCAACATTAAATGACAATTACAATACTTATTTACAAATTTAGAGGAATTATATGAAAATTTTCTTTTTCTATGCGAAATCAAGTAGTATGTTAATGAATAGCAACTCGTTATGATAAAAATATCCTGAATTTGACACTTTCGACCCGACTAATTCTCTATCACACACCGCTTCACATATTATAATATTTAATCATTTGATCTTGCTCGATATTATATCTACTTATCATATATTTGTCCCCATTCCATCGTATAGTTGGAAGTTTTAAAGAAAAAATGTGTGGGTAGTGCACTAATGGAGACAAAAATGAGAAAATTAAAGATACAAAGATTGCCTTGTGCGCCCACATCTAGAAGTTATGCGCCCACATCTAGAAGTTCTTGACTTCCACAAGTCTGTCTATACAGCAAAACACTTTGCTGTCATTAAAAGGAAAGTAACAAAACCACCTCACCACACAACCACCCTTACCCCCACCTACTTGTTCATCTTCTCCACTCAAACCCTCCTCAAAAGAGCCATGCATAATCCAAGAAATGAATTTTCTCACACTGTGGATCACAGAAATGGAAGTTATGGCGATTGGGGGACTGCTGGTTTTGGTAGAGATAATAGGAATTTGAATAACCAGGGAGTTCAATTTAGACCTAATCAAGGCATGGAAGAAGATGATTCTGGTGTTTATTCTCCACCTCTATGGAAAAATAGTCGCAGCCCAGCAAAAAGTCCTTCACCTTCACACCCTATTCTTCACCACCAGAATTATAGGGCTTTTTCTCCAAATTCAAGAACACAAGCCATTGCTAGAGGGCAGTGGGAACTTATGGAAATGGTCAAGAATATGCCTGAATCTTCTTTTGAACTCTCCTTGAAAGATCTTGTTGAACATCATAGAATAGAAACTAAAGATCAAGAACAAAGGTTGAATAAAGAAAGAAATCATGGGATTCAGGGTTTACATCAGAGGGCAAAGAAAAATGAAAAGATGAGTAGAAAAGGGAGTTTTGATAACAGGGGATTGTTTCTGAAAATGGGTTTTCCGATTTCTTTGAAAACGAAGAAGAAAAATAATGTTGTTAACAAAGTTTTGCCTAAGCCAGAGGGATCCACCGACAAGGATTGGTGGATGAAACGGTTTGCTGGTTCAAGTGACAGTGATAGCAGCAGAAGTAAAACCGGCAGCAGTGGCAGCGGAAGCACTGGCAGCATCGGCAGCAGCATCAGTGTACGCAGCACCAGCAGCAGGTATTTTGAATTCCACCATCTTCCCGTAGGATTTAAATTTTCATGAATTCAAAAGAACATAGAAAATAGTTCAAGATTTTGAGTTTATAAACATTAAATTTCGATATTACCAAGTAAAGATTATATGTAAACAGAAAATCAATCACAATAATATATGCAGTTACTCAGCTGAAAGATTTGATTGAATTTTTATATTTTCAGCGCACGTTTACTAAACCTTTTAGGCTTACGGAGAATAGGATCCACTGCTCGAAAAACTCAGTTTACAGATTTAATCAGAACAAGAAATCTCAATCCCAGTAATCAAGAAATGTTCATAGAATAAGCAGTGAAGTTTCTAGTTAAGAATTACACAAGAATAAGATTTTCAGATAATTAGAAATTCCACTTGCCCTGTACCACCAGTAGAATTTCCCCTTGGGAGAGTATATGAAAGATCACGCCCAAAACCCGTTAATTCTACGAAATACCCTGGAGTTTTGTGAAGAAAAGTTCGTTGATTATTCACAAAATCAACAAGTTTTTGACACAACCTCTCATATTTTCGTACTTCCACTGCATCTTGAATTACTTGTACAATTCAGAATTTATTTGCAAGATCATTATCAAGTCAAGATTAATTAAATATATATTGCTTGTTCTAATGCAGGAAAAGAAACGGCTTCTTAAGAAGCTGCTGGCCCTGTTTTCACTCCAGGAGAGACAAGCCTGAAGGGTAGAGAAAACTCCTCTTCGGTATATAATCTTCTAGATAAAAAGTGCATAGACAAGAAACTTGAAGTGGAAGCACATGTATATTTCTCTCGAATCATGCTACATGAACAGGGCTCTGTTCAACAAGAATAATCCATTTCTTTCCGGGCTTGTTTTGTGCTCACCAGACAATATTAAGGAAGAAACATCGTACCATCCAGTTATGTTAATGACAAGTTGCGGTACCAGACATCTTTAAGAAGGCTAAAGTTTTGCCCATTGTGCACTGCGAAATGAATGTAGTTTATTTATTTATTTATTATCATATGTTTAGCACTAATGATAATGATCTGACTGTGATATCTTCGACTATAATTATTTAACGAATAAATTATTTTATATTTGAAGTAAAGTCAAAACATGAATTTTTTTTATTTTTTTTTAAGTAATAACGGAAGTCCGAACCCGCTGCCTCCCACCCTTACCAGTGCAGACACGTAAGTGATGGCTGATTTTTTTATATTTTATATTTTGTTGAGACACTGAAATTTATTTGGTGAGATCTGCGTGGATGATGACAGTTTTGGCTTTAAATTGTTGGTTTTTAATAACTCAAGACACAATGGTAACCATACAAGTGTTGTTTAATCAAGAAGTAAGGTCCACTCTTAAGGGATCTTTTAATTTGACTCATAAATTCACCAGCCGTTCTATGCCCAACTCTATTCCCATTAAATTCAATTGCGTGTGATAACTCGAGATCTCACGATATAGCTCAAGGGCTTTAAAAAGTAGGACACGTGTTAGAAATGCGTGCTAATCATAAAAACTAGATGAGATGTATATTCACTCAAAGCCTATTCAATTAGTATCAGAATTCAACTAAAGTTTCTAATTACTGTCTTGGGCTCAAATTGGTGGGGACGAGAAAGAAATCCATGTTGGGGGCACAACCCCTAGTATACAGTATATATGCTAACGCTACATATTGAATTCCACATGGACTATGTCGAGACTTGGGTTGAATCCAATTAGTATGGTTGAGAGTCTTTAACATTACAGGAAGGATACGGCTTGCAACTTACCTGTACTTCTTGGCTTTTGCCAACTTTTTCTTTTTCTCCTTCACAGCCTTTGGAGCTTTATGCTTTCGACAACAAAGATCAAGAATTATCAAAACCAAATCAAGAAAGATAGAATTCAAATGCGAAAGGAATCAGGATGTTTCGAAGATTACATTACAGAACCAACCCACAGAATAGTACAGTCTATGGAGAGAGAGAGAGAAATTATTTTGAATAATATAATTTATTTTATTATGCACAGAGAGAGATATACATAATGCCAAAATGGAGATGGGCATGGGCATGGGCATGGGCTTGTGAACTAATGTGAAGCACGAAAATTATTTTGCCAGGTTTCTGTGTATTTTACGCGTGTTCATCAGTCAAAGCACGTAGATCCTCCTCCTCGAGCTTTTGTTAAAGTAAATTTAAGGACAAGTATAGAGATTAGCATGTTCGGTTAAATTATAAAGGTGCTTGAGTTATAACAAAGCTTGCTCATAGTCGAGCTGGCTCAGCTCCGTTTGATCTACATTATTATCTCATTAAAATAAAAAATATGATCGTTATCCATCACATCAACATTTAAATTGAAATTTTCTGTCTTTTATGTGAGCCCAATAACGACTATATTTTTCATTCTCATTCTACAATAACAGTCTTTAAAATCCTAGTCTAAGAGCATGTCTGCCCCAGCTTTTGAGCTGACTTTTAATCCATTATTTGACCGTTGAGCAGCCATTATGGACCATTCCTCTCACAGGCGGGGCCCAGGTACAGGAAAGAAACGGTCAAATTTTGGCTGAAAAGCTGGGGCAAACAAGGCCTAAGTCATGATATGGAACGATTCGTAGTAGATTAGACAATGACGAGTCAAAAGAAATGAACCAACATTACTAAATTTTGACTCCAGATTATTGGAATTAAATGTAGAAAAATTAACTTTTCGCGTTCTATTTTTGATTTGTCATTATAAGAGATCTGGAACTTGATTTTAGGTCTTGGGTATGGGTCGAATCATGATAAAGAAGGTTCGATGGGTTTATAGTGGCACCTTGGTTGGTCGTGTCTTGTGCACCGGGAATTTTAGATATAATGGTAGGTAGTAGTAGCGTTAAACCAAAATTGGGACATAAGGTAGATAAAATTATTATTTCCTTTTTATTGTGATTAATTGTGCTTTACCCTTTTGTCTTCGTGATGATTGGTTGTATCAGGGTCGTGTCACATTAAGATTTAAATACTTATTACAATTTTGAACTAGTCATTTACCGATTCCCATGATCGATAGCCCCTCGATCATCATAACCTTCTCCATCCTCTGGTTCCCCGTCGATAATGATTTCCACAAATCAGGAGAGGAACTAACCCCCATCGTCATGCTAGCCGAACGCCACAGCCACCACCTTGTGCCTCTCCCCATCGCCATAAAGTTCACTGGCCGACCATCTGTTGTTGATGGAGAACCAATCTGGCCATGTGTTGTGCAAAAGCCTCAAGCGGTTGACATATTTGTATTAGTTTATATCTACAGTCCCCCATTATAAACCTTGGCACCACGACCTCAAACCCATCTTCCTTGATTCATCTTCAGGAGCCTAAACTGATATGTGATACAGGTGAATAACAAACACAGGATCACAACAAAGAAAGTGATCTATAATTTGGGACATATAAAAAAGGAAAGTAAGCCTATCTTTATGAGACTAATTAATTAACAATGTAGTACTAAATGCGTCCTCTTGCGTCACTTGCTAATTTTTATGCAACAACGTTTCTTTAAATTGGATTACAGCATATTGGCATCCACAGTTGGTTAAAAGATGGATATTTTAGGTTGTCTGATAACTAGAAAGAAATGTTATTTCCCGCTGCAGTGTCATCCCTTTTCTTTTTCATTTTTTTGTTTTAGTTCGAAGAGGCTGTCTGGGATCACAGAAATTGGGTAGGAAAATCACTTTTTAAAACGTTGGAGTAGATCTGTAGGTCCCANAGGTCCCACTGCAGAGAGAAATGGTCAAATTTTGTAGGCTGCAACGGGAAGAAAATCAATTATTTGGCTGCAATAATCTGGGCCAGATAGGGCCTAAATACTCACACATAAAGACGAGATGATAACATTGAAGGAGGTTTTAATGGTCTAGCTAAATGCAAGGACAAGGGCAGAAGTCAATCGTCGCTAAGAGCGAACCTATGTGGATTTAGGGATGGCAAAAAAGCTCGTTGACTCGGGCTCAGCCCGGAAAAAGCCCGAGTCGGGCCGGCTCGTGGCTCGGTTCCACTGAGCCGAGGCTTGGGCCGAGCCCCATTTTGGGGCATCGGCTCGAGCCCGGGCCGGCCCTTCTTTTAGAAAAAAAAAAGTTACAAATTTTTTTTTTAATTTGCAGGCAGCAGTCACGGATTTTTTTTTTTTTTTAAATAATAAAAAAAAAATAGAGCCGGTTCGGCTTGAGCCTAAAATTTTTGGCCCAGCTTTTGCTTGGCTTGGCTCGGGCCCAAAAAAGCTCGGACGTGTTTTGCTCGAGCTCTTTGAATTTCGGCTTGTGGCTCAGCTCATTGACATAGCTATGTGGATTGGTCACATTCTTCCTCCATCAAGGAAACCAACTAGTGCAGACTCGGGAATGGTTGATTATCTGAGTGGCGATGTTTACAAGACAGGGCGATTATCAGGAGCATCGGGATCTATACATATTGTTGTCCCAGTCTCCCAGACAATTCCAACAACCGTAATCCGGTCCGTCCCCCCAGTCCGATGCTATCTTCTGCCCCTCATGATTTCATCAATCCCACGGCATCAATGTTCGCACCAAAACCTGCTTGCGAAGACCCTGTTCCTACAAGCAAATCTGCCGACCAATTCCTTGGGATATTCTGTCCCCAAATGTCATCCCACCTCCACCTTCTAGGTACAACCGAAGGCAGCAGTTTTTTGAGGAACAACATGTTTATGGTGGTGGCCTCGCTAATTCGAGTAGTGGGTCGGGTTCTTATGATGGCTTAGCTGGACAAACCCAGAATCTCTCAATCAAATCACCAACCTCCAAACAAGAAAAACCAGAAGATGCCATTTTTAAAGATCTACTTGATTTTGCAAAAGTCAAGTAATCATCACCAAAAACTGATAGGCATCGGTGCAGATTATCGTGTCAGTACAGAGTAGCCTTGATTTCTCAATTATTTCGTTTTTTGTTGAACACCGTGAAGACTTGAGAAATAAATGTCTGGTTTTTTTATTGTCAATTGCCAACATTATGTTTCGTGACTTGGATTCTCTGTCCTTCTGTATAGTTGGTCCATGTTGTAGCTGTGATGAACAGCCTCTGTTTGCAAATATATTTTGTTTTATTTTTCATACGCATATGGTACTCTTGATATAATGTTGATCATGTGCATTACCTTTTTTTTATATAATTTGGTTAATCACGTGTAGTACTTTTATTTCAGTGGATCATTTAAGTCTGTGAATGATATATAGTTTTATTTCATATTGCATACCATATCTGCATATAGCAAGGGTGTACAACGGCTCATTCAAGTTTATCATTTGGTACATCAGAATCAGTTCTGAAAATGAATAGCTGTCTAGATTTTACAAGAATGGTCAGTCAAGAAATCAAGAATAAATCTTAAAGGTGCAAAAGAATCAGTTGACCTTAAAAACAATTCTTGTCTGTACCAAACATTGAGAATTTGGATTCAAATGTGGCTAATGGATCTCCTTCAAATGCTTATATTGCCTACTTGTATTGCATAAAATTAAAGAAGGAAGGCAACAAATGCTTGTAAGATAGCTTTTGGAATTCCCAAAGTTTTTGAAGCCCCAGAACTTTCTTTGCTTGCAGATAAAAACCCATTAGTCTTATCTCCTCGTCCCTGAAAAATGAACGTGATTCATTAAAGCCATATCGCGAACAATGTCTAGTATATTTACGAAGAAATATGTCTAGTAAATGGGAGCCGATTAATGAGATAAAAACTACCCGAGCAGCATCCTTGAGCGGACCCCAGCATTCAACGTGATTGTATTTCTTTGAGGTCGAATGAAAAAAGACACGAACTACTGCATCCATTAGTTCTTGATGTTCTCTGAACAGATCTGAATCTCCATACAGCACAGCCTCAAGTACCTTAAAAAGTTTCAAATCATGTTAAAAATAAGTTTTATAAGAACGTTTTAGAGCAAGATTACACGACTCAACATTTCTTTGACTGAATGTAGATCTTGAGGTTGTGATTTAACATTATACAAGATGAACTTACCAAATGCAATTCCTTGGAAAATATGTAGTATCTAAATTCTGCAGCCAGGTCTAGAAATCGATTTGGTCCACTCACATAACAATGGACGTCGAGGAACAAGTCACCACTCACTCTCGTCCACTCGGCAAGGACATCATCTTTATTATACCAACCTTTCAACTGTCAAAGAATAAAGATAGACTTCAAGGAAGATTCAAATCTTTAGACTGAAAATGCAATCTGGGGATGAAAATCAGATGAACTTCTACTATATAGAAGAAAAATGTGGTATTTTTACCTGATCACGGTTGATGATATTTGAGATGGTTAATGTTAGATTGGCTGTAAAGTCACAATGGGAGAGGGTATATGTTCTAGGCATAATTCTGGTGCTCCTATCTGATTCTTCTCCCATGAATACAACTTTCAACTTCGAAGCTTCAAATCTTGCCGGAGGACCCAAAAGTTTTGCAGCCTATCAAGAGATATACACAAGAATCTCAGCAGGTTTAACGTTAATAGCACGAAAACTTTATGAATTCAAAAGTCGTAAAGAAAGATTGTAGAGAACATAGAATATGAACTTTGGGATAAAAGAGGAATCTGTACTCCGAAACTTTGAGAGAAAATAGCCCAACAATTGGTCTGGTCCTATTTGGGTGTCCATTTATGGTACGCTCGAGTAAAAGAAGTTAAAATCTCATTTATTGTGCATTCGTATTGTCCAAACCGAACATGATCTAAAGTTTTAACGAGTTAACAACAAATTACAGTCACCAAAGTTTCTCCGAGCAAATAAGCAATACTTGAGCAAAATGTTGGCTTGAAGGAACAACATCTAACAAAAAGTAAACGGTCTAAAGATCCTTCATTTTTAAGCTACATACTAACTTTGCAATAGAAAGAAAAAGACTCGACTCGACTTGACAGCACAACAAACAAGACGTTTATAACATTAAGTGCATTTTGATAGACACTATAAGATTGGCACTATCTAATGCTCTCTACTAAACATGCCAAAACAGTAAAAACCAAGAAGGGCGTGTCGAATACCAAACAAGATATTAGCTTCTTTTTCTTTCATGGTCGAACAAGCGAAAAATATGCTTAAATTAGAGAAAAAGAAGAACCTGGAAACCAAGGGTATTGTAAGATTGTTTTCTGTCAGGCAAAACAGCAGTTGGTGAAGGCTTGACTTTACAGTCATGAATGTAAGAAAGATCTCTTTGAGGAGATGGTGAAAATGCATAATAATGAGGAGTATACTGAATGGCCATGGACTGCATAACAAATTCATCCTCTTTCTTGCATTAATATTATCTTATTTTGCCTAAATACTTTACAACCATTTTCACTTTTCTCTCCTCTCTGTTTCTCTCTCTATCAGTGAGTGTTTTGTGAGTGAAAATATATGTGACACAGAGAAACAGGTATGTGGACAGAGAATTGGTGTGGGAAATTGATATGGGTCATGTGGGCCCACAAAATCATGATTAACCAATGGCACCACACGTCTTCCAGCCTCTCTTTCTCTCTTTATAATATTAATATATATTTAAATGTGTTTTTAATTTTATTTTGTTTTGATTTTAGGTTATTCTGACATAGACTAGATACTTGAGGTTGGCTTTGAGACATGGTTGCAACATTTTTCCCTCTATATAGCCTTTGTTTGATTTAGTTAAAAAAGTTGATAAAAAATTAAGTTAAAGTCAAAATTATTTTAACGATACTTTCATGGGGATTCACAACTTTTATTAACTTTGTAATTACATATTTAATCAATTCTTATCAAAATTTATTAAAAATTTAATTTTTAGTAAAACCAACAGGGGGATGATGTAGTTAATATTTCGCTCCTTGCTCGAGGAGCGACATAACCAGAAAAAGAAAAGATTGAAAGCGATGATTTATGGTTGAATTTCTTGGTTACGTTTTCTTATGTTGGGATGAGACCGGTTCGAAGCTCCACAATGAGGCCCATTTTCAGGGCCCAACCCAAAAAGGCTGAAAAGACCCAATTATAACCATGGGGAGATGGTCTTTAAACTAAGAAGATGGCATAAAAAAGACTTGACACAAATAGCACCAAATTAGGTCAATAAAAATACTAAGAGTGAGCCCCCATTCGATTTAGATAAAAATTAGATCTTTAGTATATTTTGATAAAAATTGACGAAGCATGCAGTTAAAAAATTAATTGTGGATCCTATAAAATGTATTGTTAAAATTAATTGTTGACTTTAATTTAAGTTTTAATTTAAGTTTTTAGTTGAACCAAACACGAGCTTAATATCTATTGCTGTTGAACCACCTTAAAAATTTTACATGAGGTGATTTATTAGGATTAATCTAAATGTACATTTTGTTTTACATTATGGTTGACATTCCCACCTGTGTGGTACAATCTGGGCATTCATATGAAAGGGTGTTGGAAAAATCAAAAGAGATGATGGTACTATGTTGAAGAATGTCAACATGTAGCATGATTGGATTTATTATGTTACCATATAATGTAAGATCAAGAATTCAAATCTTGCTATCACCTATTTTTAAGCATTGCGTATGTAATCACAATTCAATGTGCATATACTTGAAGCGCGTTGAAGATGAAAACAATTCTAACGGTTTATACATTTAGATAATAGGTTCAACTTGTGATTTCAAGGTAGTGAAATACCTTGAATTGGTCTAACCATATTTTTCTATATTAAACTCTTTCCATTGTACAAATTTTTGAAGTGACTAAACCTGTAATCTCAACTATTTATGTAATATAAATATACGGTAGTAAGCATTTAATAGATTAGATGACTCTTGAGTTCAAGTCTTTCAGTATTCATGTATAAAATTGTTTATGTTTCAAGTATTGGATGAAAGAAATAAGCTTTAACATATTGAAGATATAAATGAAAATCAAAATTCTCCTTTACCTGTACATTTAAATTTTAAGATGACGTGGTTGAATAGAAACAATTGTTGAAAATTAGATATCTTAATTCTATAAAACCAAGAGTAATAAAATCATAATAAGGAAATAAACAGACTAGAACACACAAAATTTATAGAGGTTCACTTAACATGGGACTACGTCCTTGTCCGTCACCACAATAATTCACTATAAGGGAAAAAAATTACAAGAGAAAAATTACATGCCCTATTTTCTGTAATATATCTCTTTCTTTTATGATAATACAAAATCGTAAGATCAACTCGCGTACGAACTCCGCACAACGACAATAATTTGGCTCCACAACTTATCACTGCTCAAAACAACTATTATTTGGTGTCATTACAAAATCAATTAGGTAGTGATAAGTTTCTCCAATTCTGATTTCATAATGACTTCCCCATGAACTTAAGGAAGAACTGCTCAAAGAAAATTATTTAAGTCACAAACCCTACTGGCACTCATTATCTTTATTTGTGTATTAAATAGTTTCTTTGTTGGCAAAAAGACTAGACAAAAAGTGGTCAAGTTGCTTTTGGGACTTCTTCAACAACACTTTACCCTTTTGAACTGGGGCTTGTCCCCCTTCTTTGGTTTCTCCTAACTATTAAATTCTATTCTCCTCATGTTTGCATGATTGAATATGAAGAGTCTGTTTTTTTTTCTAATGGTAGTGTTTTTATGGGTTTTCACAGGCCATTTCAAAATTTCACATATTTTAATTTGGAGTACTTTGAAATTTCAAGATTTTAGTTAAGTAGAATTAAGACGTCATTTCATAACTATATATGAAGATGTATATAGAAGAAACGAGGATGATAAGATAAATGTGTGATCGTACTAAATTGGAAAAGATAAATTAAACACAACTCTAGCAACGAAGATGTGTTTTGGGTAAACTATAAGATGTTTTTGTTCGTAAAAGTGAGACGATCTGAATAGAATGTTGTGCAAATATTGACGTATATTACTGATTTTTGTATTTTAACTAATTCTGACTCCAAAGATTTGTTCCCTGCGAATTGAAAAGGATTAGTTCCAACTACTATGGGGGCTAATTTAATGGGATAATTCCACAACTTACTATATTACCAGACACATCTTTTCTAGGTGGAGTAAAGATTACAAGAACAACAACACAAACAGCTCATCATGTCTAAAGCAATCCTTGGCAGTTAAAATAGAGACTCTGTGCAAGAATTTGATTTGTCTCCCTTCCTCCTTCTATCGAAATACTCGTCTCAGATAGCTTCGGTCGGGCATTTGATTTGTCTCCCTTCCACTTTTTGATCGTGTGTCAGTTAGCTCTGGTGGCTCTTTCTGCATTGACATTTGAATTGTCTCCCTTTGTCTTTTGAAACGCTGAACCTGGATAGGTTGGTGGTGTAATTGTCATGTCGGGTTCTTGGAGTTACAAGTGGCTAATCTTGAGCTTTCTTGCACTCATTTTCATATCAGAAGCATCAAGAGTGCCTAAGGTACATTGGGACCAAATGCTGCCTAAAAAGCTGCCTTCTCCCTCTTCAGCTCCTTCCAAAGGCACAAATTCTGTCACTACATCTTCTATGGCTGTAGAAACGGAGAGAAATCTCCCTTCATCAGATGGAAAAGTTTAGCCGGATTCGAGTAGGTAGCTCGATCAATGTCTTGAACAACTGATGGATCGACTGCATATACTACAATGCAATGAGTTCTGCAGGATGAAAATAGTCCGTTGTGGACGGATACACTGCAGATATACATGATCAGAAGAAAGAGAATCTTATTTATGATCCAACAGCTGGGATTTCAAATGCACAGATATATGAAATGTTAAGCCCTTCGTTGACAGGGAGATATGTCTAGTTTGTATGTAGACTAAATCTAATTCTTAGGATAACTTAATGATTTCACTGTAACTTTTTTAGTACAAATTCATGTAAGTGTTAATTCTTCTCCTCATAGAATGAATAAAACTCGAGTACTCATATATGTCCGATTTTTGACATTTACGACATGTTTGATATGATGAATTGGACTAACTTCACAAACATGATTAAACTCGCTATATTTATGGCCTATTTCCTCGTGCATTCGTCTATGGCAAATCGTTAATTCCAAAACATTTCTTTTTTATGTTTTCAACTCCTCTTTGGTTTTAAAAACAAGAATTTCGTTTAAACTTTTGTATTTGTTGCTTTGGATCATTCATTGTTTCGATATCTAAATCACAAAATTCTTAGACTATGCACATAATTTATGGATAGGAAATAGAATATGGTAAAAAGAAGAGGACAAATTAAAACTAAAACTATCCCTCGTTATTGTTACATGGTAGTTGCTTTGGATAGTTAGATCCCCAAATACCTCTATTTGAATTAGTTTTAGCTTTGTATCATCTCTTTTGTCTTAAAGGTAGGATAATGATCATGAAAGTTGTCCCTTTAATTGCTTCTGAAGTCCTTGGAGTTAAAACTAAAATATCTAAATAAATGAAGGGTGAACATCGAAAAATAAGCCGCATTCATATATGAGACTTCACGTTGTAAAAAGAAACATACTTTTTCGATAGAAATAATCAAACAAATTGAGTGATGAAAAAGTGTTAATGTAGTTGACCTTCACTCTCCACTCAATAGAAGAGAAAACAAAGAACTTGAGGTAACCAAACTATGAACAACCTCAAACTTGAAGGGCAAGTTAGAAATATTTCTATCTTTACAAAATTTTGAAAAACGAGACCGTTTTATTTTTTTTCCTCTGAGAATCCTAAGAAGGTGTTTGTCGCCCAAGGGCCAAGATTCGGAAGCATAAACACCAAAAAATGGAGTCCTTGATTTTATCTTCAGCTTCTTTGCTGTTGTCTCCTTGTTGCATAGAGGGTTTCGCTTATTCTCGCCGTACTTCCTACCAATATATATCACAGAATTATCCTCCAAATCCTCTCCCTCCTCTCCCTCTCTCACACGCACAATTTAACAAGAACACGAATAGAGGAAGACGGACAAAAGTTTCCAATTTACTTCATTTTCAGGGACTTGGTCAATCATGGAGAAAAGTGAGAATGACAGGGATAATCCTCACACGCCAGGGTGCATCGTGTTTGCATGTGATGCGACAAAAGATCGCAATAAGCAGGAGTTCAAGAACACGATTAGTAATATTCGGATGCGAGGTGGGATAATTCAAGTCGGGGATAAAATTACGGTTCTTGGGGTGGTACACAAAATCCTTCACCCCAGTAAGTCTGTTTTATGAATTTTAAGTTATTTACAAATTTTCAGTATTTTTGGAGAGTTTTAATGTGGGTTTCACTCAAAATTATTACAGTAAGGTCAAATAATCTAAAAATTTAGGGACTTCAATTTAGGCAGAGAGGGAGGGATAGGGAGAGGACACAGGCAACATAGATTATGGGGGGTGGGAGTGTGTTGTGGGGTTTTCCATTTTTAAATTTCAAAGGCTTTTAATTAAATCGTCTATATCGTTAGATTGACTTAAATTAAGGTCGATAGTTTTTGTCAAAACTATTTCCCAAAAGTTTTCTTAGGGGGAAAGCTCCCCATATATATGGTTTTTATTTAGTGCATACAAATAGATATTTGGCCAATACCCTGTTCTAACAATTTATTGTATGTTTGGTACCTACAATTAGGGGTGGGCCTGCGTAGGGTTGGTTTTTGCCTCAACCCAAACCCAACCCAACCCAACCCAAAATGATCGGTTTGATCATAATTTAACCAAATTCAACCTGTGTCAAGGTTGAAACCCAACCCAATCCAACCCAACCCAACCCAATCAAGTATCGGTCGGGTTGGGTTGATCGGGTTAGGACAACTTGTCAACAAAGACTAAAGTAGGCGGGTCGAGTTGGATGGATTTATAATTGACTTATGACTTATATAATATTTGGTCTCC
>CAIGRT010090421.1:0-11058 GCA_903798405.1 Fraxinus platypoda
TTTTATTTTTATTATTATTTATTTTAGTTGAAGAGAGTATTTTATGATTAGCTATACCCTTTTGATTTCGTGGATGAAGGTTGAAACTCCCATTTAGAGTCATAAAAGATAAAGACGAACTTTATGGTAACTCTCAATTAATAATTAATTACAATTACGATTTTTCTTTTCGAATTAAAATTCACATTTAAAATATTAAAGCAAACTATTTCATTGATATAATTAGTCCATATAAGTGCATGGAGGTACATAATTGGACGAAAGTTGTGTTACATGTTTTGCCGTTCCACAAATTGTACTCCCTCCGTCCCAATTATATAGGTTGAGTTTCATTTTTCTCTTGTCCCAAATATATAGACATGTTTTTTAATGTAGAATATTTTGTTGTGTTCTTTACTAATATACCCTTATTAAATTTTTNTTACACTTCTTGAAAATATAGAACAACTCTCATTTCTTCTTCTTGTTTAAATTCTTTATTAATTCCAACAATTATTTAGTTTTACATACTGAAAATTAAATAGGATAAACTACGAAAGATCCTGATAAAAATTAATTTTTCAATGACATTAAAGAAGTTTTCTTAATCCATGTGAAAAACGAAACAAACCTATATAATTGGGACGGAGGGAGTATTATAGAAGTGTAACATTTGCCGAAGATTAATAAACTAGTATTTATAGTTCCAGTGTCTGAAATTCATTAGAACTTAGAGGTCACAAATCCATTTTCTTTCAGAAAATATTTTTATAAAATTTCTTTTCATGTTTCAGTTTTATCAACTAAACATATTTTTGGCTCAAATTATCTTGGACGAGATGTGAACCAGACTTGTGGCCCAAACCTAATATCTCAAACAACATATAGTCCAGTCCATATATTTTCATTTTATCGCATCGAATAAATATAAAAACATGGACTCTCAATTCTTATTAAAAAAAAAAAAAAGGAAAATTTGCTATAACTACGATCATTATGTATTACAGTTGGAAATTGGTTCAAAGAGCCGTGAAATATATAAAGTCCCTTTTTGACAATCATTATTTTGAAATTCTTTAATTCTCATACTCATTTTCAATGACATTTATACAATA
The DNA here is from genome assembly GCA_903798405.1 of Fraxinus platypoda. Classification (NCBI taxonomy): domain Eukaryota; kingdom Viridiplantae; phylum Streptophyta; class Magnoliopsida; order Lamiales; family Oleaceae; genus Fraxinus; species Fraxinus platypoda. The sequence goes on from CAIGRT010090421.1 coordinate 1,095, forward strand.
AAATATTTTGCATGTAAATCCAAATTTTTTTCATATTTTTTAATCACACTCTCTCCAAAAAAGCAATTCAAAACACTATTTTATCAAAATAATGGTTGTCAAACAAGGGCAAAATGACGATTTTTAAGGATCACGTCAACAAGTGGACTCATTTGCATTGCACGTCTGAAAACCTTGACATTATGCCCATGTTTGTCTATCATTATTCTCAAAAATTATTTGTTAGAGTAAGATTCTCCACCACACATTCACCCAATAAAATATTCTACACACAAACCAATAAAGTTACTTTAAATTTCAACCACACATTCTCCAAAAAATACTATTCATTACTCTATTTTTCTCTCAATAATGGGAGATAAACACACCCACATGTTTGTCTATCATTATTCTCAAAAATTATTTGTTAGAGTAAGATTCTCCACCACACATTCACCCAATAAAATATTCTACGCACAAACCAATAAAGTTACTTTAAATTTCAACCACACATTCTCCAAAAAATACTATTCAATTACTCCATTTTTCTCCCAATAATGGAAGACAAACACACCCTATATGTGGGAGCCCCATTTCAAATCAAGAAGAAACTTGCAAAAATTGCAGGCTAGGAATCTTTTTGGGGGTATTGGAAAAATTGAATTGAGGATATATTTGTAAGAAGCAATGGACAATACACTGAATTTTGTAAGAACCAATTTTTTCGATATTTTTGATATTAACAAATTCGGCACTTTCGTATTTATACTTACTTTGTTGATTATGCTTGTGTTGCATTATCGTATCGAACAAACTATGAAAAATAAAAAATACATGACAAATGGAAACTCAAAAGCAAGAGAAAGAGATGGTATAAAGTTCATATAAACTCAACATGTTGAGTACTTTTCATCCCACTAAACAACATAATATTGCAACCTCAAAAGTTGTAGGCGTGCCAAATGTATATAAGTGGGGTACAATATTATGATGAACCCAAACCATCCTATTTTTCAAATTTTAAATTTTTTCTAGACAAATTGAACCCCACATTGGCATAAGCATGCTCAATATATCCATATTTCCTAAGGGGAAAAAAAGAAGAAAAGAATTCTATTAATTAACTAAAACCCTAAAATCCCATTAATTCTCCCACTTTTTACTCTTTTAAACCCCTCACCACACCTAACACCACCACCATGACCGTCGTCACTCCATTCCTGGTCGACTTACTTTCTACGAGATGTAAATGTTTGAAACATGACGCTCCCAATGGCTGGGAACTCATCCATCGTACAACTCCGGAATTTCATTCCAAGTGGTTCAATTGCTTTTGCTACGCACTTCCACACTTTGTGACCGGTGTAGGTTGTGGACACAGAAACTGTCCCTGGCCGAAAAACTTGTACTGCCTTCTTCAACACCTCAACGATTTCATTGGGATTATCATAAATCGAGCCCACACACTCAAAGCTTGCGTAACTAAAACCGTCCTCTGGCGTGACATGGATTGTAGAATACCGATCGCCGAGAATACCATTCATGGAATACCCACATGGATCAAATGCGAAGTCACATATAAGAGCATCAGGGTTAATATCACCAATTCCTGTCATCTCAGTCATCTCCATCCCAGCAGAATCGCCATTTTTCCCATCGTTCGGACGCCGGAAAAACTTTCCTGCCAAAACCTTATCAAGCTCTGTCATGCAAACCTCAATAGTGTACTGCTCATCAGGCATGTTTTGCATTAAAATGTGAGATTCATCACATGCAGAAAACACATGCCATGAATGAGAAGACAACTTAGAGGGCAAAACAGAGGCCTTTCTGTAATAAAGATTGTTAGGCAAATTATTCTCCAAGAAAATGATTTCTTCTTTAAAACTTGTATGTGGGTAGGGTTGTGCTTTAGGGAAGATGAAATTTCCTCTGGTGTACCTACATAAACAGATCATGAGGCCCAAGGTACAAGCGTGATGGATCAATGGACGGATGGATTTCAAAAGCTGGGTGGTCCCACATGTTTTGATGATGATCTTGGTAGGATACACAAATAAGCTTGATTCTGAGAGTACATAAGAGTCAAAATAATGGTTGCCAACTGCTGATACAACTGTGCATTGCACTGCATGCAATACTTTCTCCAGTGACTCAAAATCCAGCAAACGAAGACCCATATTACCGATCACCGGATCGTCGCCGGAGAAGTGTAATTCAAGCCTTTTTTCGAAGCCTTCAAACCCTGAAACCGCCATTGATGATATAAATTAAAGCAAAAACAGTTCTGATAATGTTCAAATTACAAGAACAAGAAGAAGATATTAATCTTATATATGAGATGGAATTGTATTTTTTGTATGTATCGTGTATAGAGTGAAAGAGGTAGAGATACCATGGTTGGTACAGGAATGTGAGTATATATAGGGAGGAGAAAGAGAGGGGAGGTGGGTTGGGGGGTAGAGGGAGCATGCGGGTAAGGCAACAAGAAATATGATTTGCAGGCAGAATGAGTACAAGATGATGGTCATTTTTGTATGTTGTGAGATCTTTCTTGAGACAATAACATGAATCTGAATTCATGCCCACTCCCATTTATTGTTCTTCTTTAGAAACAAACATTTTTTCCCAACGAAACATAATGATTTTTTTACCTCAATTCAATTATATATACACAAAATTTATAGTTTTACTTGTATATTTAGATAAATTTGCATAGAGCTACTTTCTATGTTATACTACAGCATTTACAATTTCTTCGCCGGTCAAAAAAATAAATAAGTGGTGAATAAATGATTATTACTTGTAGGTTTTACGAAAATGCGTGAATAAAAAATTGTTAACTTGTTACAAGCAAATTATAAATAGAGTGCTATGTGTATAAAGATGAATTTCAAAAATAGTTTACAAAATTTGATGTGGCATCTTGTCAATCAATGATTTAAAAAACACTTTTTGAAATCAAGATCATAGATTTTGCCACATCATTTTGTAAATTCACTTTTGTACAAGTAGATTGATTCTTATAGATATCTGCCAAACATGATCTCAATCTCATCACCTATAAGAATTGGTACTAAACGAACATTCTCCAATTAAAAGTTGAAGTCTCATCTTACAAGGAAGCACAAACCTTGTACGTTGGTTACTTATTTCTTTAGAATCGGTGCATGATTTATCCCTTACAATAAAGCTATTTGTACAAAGTTGAGTTACAAAAGTTGGGTTACAAAGTGTGTTGGCAAAATCCAGATCATTGATTTCAAATTATTTAAAAATCTGTTTTTAAAATGAATGGTGTAGATGTTATTTTGTCAACCAATTTTGTAACCCAATTTTGTACACGTAGCATAACTCTATCCCTTAAGATGTCATTGCAAGATGTTGCTTTATTTGAGAATGTTAATTTTGAAATCTGAGTGCTTGTCTGTGTTGAAATTTCATGAAATTTTAGAACTTCAAAACCTAAATTCATTTATTGTCAAGATCCTCCATGTCAAATCATCAAGACATTTATTAAATGCAGAACATACCTTAATTTATTGGGAATGATGCTTTAATATCGGATTTTGAATCTTGATTATTGGCTCTTTTGGTTATTGAGTTCTTGATCTTGATTTTGGTTTCTTGCTCCATAATCTTGATTGTCTTGCTCTTTAATTTAATTACTCCAATTATTCATCTTGATTCTTGATTGTGGTTTTGAATCTTCCTCTTCAATATGCTTTCTCTTGTATTCTTGTGTTAATGTGATGATACAAAAAAATGAGAATCACTGATGAATTGGGGACCATAACCCTATTTATAGTTTTCGTATGCAACGTCAATCCTAATGAATCTGGTCTCTACACATATAATCTGGCCCATATTTTATTTAGATATCATAAACTCAATAATTATTTATTAGATCACTTTAATTGGACTCAACTTTAAGATAGTCTTATACACAATTAATTACATATGTAGGCCCACATGACAAATTAATAAACCCAACAATCTTACACTTGGGTCACATATGTTACCTTATAAATGTGTATAACCTTATGATGTCAAAACTTTTGCTATCATAACCAAAAGCATTTTCAAACAATATCGTCCATTGATTATATCAATATAGGATCAAAGCGGTATTCGTTACAAATAGTATAACTAAACACTTAATGGTCACGTGTATCAACACAAACAAATGACATAGATCAAGTAGAATGTGTAGCATAAAAATTACATGCAATGTGATCCAAATATGTATATTTCCAACTGGCTCTACCTTATTCTTTAATGAGATCAACCATAAATTTTAATCAGAATGGAACTGAACTGAATACTGTATTTTTGAAATAAATCGAATGTCCATAGATAAAAAATATGTGCCTAAAACAAACAATATCTGAATACAGACTCCTACTAAACTGGCATATCATCAAAAGACGTAGCACCCATGTGAGCATTATGCTCATGAAAGACCTTTGGGTGGTAGCTATTTAGTAAATGGATCCATGATGGCATATCATCAAAAGATGTAACATCCATCTAAGCATTATACTCATGAAAAACCTAGGGTGATAGCCCCTTAGTAAGCGGGTCCACAATTATAGAGTTTGTCCTAATATATTCAATATAAACCTGAACACTTTGAATTCTTACATTGACAATAGGAACTTAATGTTTATAAACTTTGACATCATCAGGCTCATGTGGAAATATAATACTGTAGTCATATTCCATGATCAAAATTAGAATATCCAGTGATCTCCAATTTGTCTGATTTTCCTAAATGTAACCATGTAATCGTTAGTTCTCTGTAAATACCGAATAACCTAATTGGCTTCTTTTCAAATATCCATTCCAGAATTACTTAAATATATGTCTAGCATTCAAACAATGAATGATATATCCATACGTATGCAAAACTTAGTATACATTAAACTCCCAACTGCTGAAACACATAAATTTTTTGTAATTTCATTTCTTTAAGTTTATCATTGTGGTATTAATTGACACTAAACTTGTCTCACTTAACAATAGGGGTATTATATGGTTTACATACATGCATCCCAAATCTCTTAAGAATCTTATCAATATAACTCTTTTATGATAATGCAAAAAATACCTCGAGATCAATTTGTATTCGTATCCCTGATATAAAAGAGACGTCACCAAGATTTTTCATTTCAAAATTTCATGACAGAAATCTCTTAGTTTTTGTGCAATAAGTCTATATCATTGCAAGTAAGCAGTCGTCATCGACATGTAATACCAAAAAATATTTTTAGTCCCACTGAACTCGTGATATACATAATCATCAACTAAATTTATCTCAAAACCAAACGAGATAGTTATTTGATGAAATTTGTGATACCATGACGAGAAATCAACTTAAGTCCATAAATGGATTTTTTTAATTTTGTAAACCATCTAACATGGTTAAATGTTAAAATGTGTCACAAATGTCATAATAGTCCTAAAAAAGTCTTTCATAGAAATCTAAAGAAAAAATCTCTTTAATGTCAATGTCTTCCTTTTGAGTAAAATCATTTACAACAAGACGAACATTATATCTCTACACATCACCCTTCAAAACCCTCTTGGTTTTAAACATCCATTTCCAACCAATGGTGTTTGCACCTTTAGGCAATTGGATGAGTTTCCAAATGTCATTGTCCCGGATTTTATCTCTTTATTTATGGCGTCAATCTACTCTTGAGAATAATTCTTTTGCATTGTTTGATAAAAGTTTATTGATGAGATCTTCTTCCATCAATCAATGTCATCCTTATTTTCTTGGAGAAAAATTATAAAGTTATTCAGAATTTCCTTTCTCCTTTTTGTAGTAGATTTCCTTAATGACATTTGTTCTTGAGATTGGTGAGTTTGTTCTTCTGAAATAACATTTTCCTTGTGTATAGGGTTTTTTTTAATATTGTATTGATTCTGAATTGCTTCTTGAACAAGATCTAGAACAAGAATTTGTCATTATTCTTGATCATTATCAATTGTAACAAAAGAAATAGATATCTTTAACCTTATAAGTTTATCTCCGCCGTAAACCCTACATTCTCAAAGAATTGGACATTTCCCATTTCGTAAATTGACCTAATAGTGGGATATTTAAAAAATTTTAACCCCCTAACCTTTCAAAGTATCTAATAAATTAGCAACTGACAATTCTGGAGTCCAGTTTGTTTTTAGATGACCTATAAAGCCTTACCTTAACTAGATAACCTCAAACGTACAAGTGCTTCAAATTAAGCTTCCTACTTGTCCAAAACTCATAAGGGGTTTTAATAGTTGCTTTACTTGAAATTTTATTGAGAATTTAAGTTGCAGTCTTTAATGCTTCAACCTAGAGAGATTGTGTTGTATTGTAGGAAGATTTCACATTCATCTAGGAATTTTGCAAAAGGCCCTAGACGTTGTTTTCCTGATCCGTCATATTTGTCATAGTATTGACCACTATAGTAAGATCTGACTTGTTTAATTCTTTTACTGAGTTGATTTTCAACATCAGTCTTATGAGCCTTAAATTGTCCAGTAATTGAGATTCCATATGAATGAGATATAGGTAGTCATAATGAGAAAAATGTCTATGAATGTAATAAATGATTGTTGACAATTCTAAGATATCGAAGGAAATGACCCACAGATTTCGTATAAATTAATTCTAAAACATCTGAAATTCTATTGATACATAATTTCCTTATATTCATTTATTTCCCCTTAATGTAATTAACACAAACATTAAAGTCTGTAAAATCAGGGGAATCAAAGATTCCTTCTGACACAAGCTATTAATTTCTCTTTTGAAAGATGTGACCTTCTCTTATGCCAAAATGAATTGAAGTTCTCGTTGGTTAATTTATGTTTAATACCACGTGAATTTACACGTAATGTTTCTTTACAAGAGATAATCATATTAAGAAAATATAGGTCATCGCCCCCACATAGATGACTCTTTCAATATCAATTGGCTTTAGTATATTCAGACATTCCCACATATACACGCTTTTTTGAATAGTGACACCAAAATTGATTCACTAAGTGCGTCTAGGTATTAAAACTAAATTAACCTTAAAACAAATCAAAGTGAGAAGTGTATTTTTCTTTACACGCTAAGTGTGGTATTTAGTACAATCTCTCTTTGCGTATCCCATAGTTTCACAAAAATAATAGCCATATTTATCATTTTCAGGTTGCTCTTTATTTTGAATCGAACCGGATGTAGATTTTTAATTCTTTATAACTTGTCCTTAGAAGTACTTGTCAAGTGAATACTTCTAGTTCTCTCTTACTTTAGTCTTTCTTTTTCTTGCACACAATATGAAATGAGCTCATCAAGAGTCCACTTTCCCTTTTGACAGTTGTAACTGACCTTAAATTAGCCGAATTATGCAAGAATAAAAATCAAAACTAAATGCAAGAGCAAGTCATCAGACAACTCAAGCTTTAATGCCTTTAGTTTTGAAACAAGATGAGACATATCCATGATGTACTCTTTTATGTTTTCTTTAGCTTTATACTTTAGTGAAATCAAGTTCTCCAGAAGCATACTAGTTTCAGCCCTATCACCTCTTGGAAAGCCTTTTTTTTCAATTTCTTTAAGAAATTTCTTGACGGTATTTACCTTATCGAACACAGCATCCCCGAATGTTGCTGGAATTTCTCGCTTCATGATCGACTTACGCAGTTTGAATGATTCCACTTATTCGAGTCACTTTTTATTTGTGGAACTTTTATTCGTAAGAGTTAGTGGGTTGTTCAATCGTTAACGTAATGTCTAGATCCATGTCGCCAATAACAATACAAGCGTTCTCTTTCCAGCCCTTAAACTTTTGTTCAAGTACGGGAATTTATTTGATTAGTTGATATATATTGTAGAAGTAGATGGATTAACCGAATATAGAATTTAAACCTAAATAACATGTTCACATGGGAATCCGTAATGGACAATCAGTAATTTCAAATAATGATGAATCTCATCACAAGAGACCGAACACAACATCGATATTTAATCTTTGGACAGAAATAAGTCTTTGGACAGAAATATCAACTTGTAAATGGCACTCTTGGTGTAGTAACCAAATATTGACAATAAATCCGGTCAAACATCAAGTTTATCTTTGAATCAACTTAATTTTCACATAATGGAAAACTTTACAATTTCCACATAATTATTACCACGGGTGTGTAAATAATTTGGCAAAATATTAACCTTCATTTAAGCCGGTCAATACTCGCAAGAATTACCTATACACAACCTTCATAATATTCCAAATAAATTAATTTAGACAAGAAGAATTATTTTGGTATCATATTGTTTCAACTAATCTATTTTAGAAAATTAGTAATCGGAAATAAATGTTAAGTACCAAGATTTGAAATTGATTGTCCCTTTACATTTTATTTTTACTTTTATTTAAAAAAAAATTTATACTCCTAAACAGGAAACTAGCGCTACAATGCTAGAACTGGGCGCTTCGCGCTACCTTATGGTAGTTGCCAGCGCCGCAGCAATTGGACCGCAATTGCCGTTTTGAACTAGAATTTTCGAAAATTTTCAAAAAATCCAACATTTTGATATCTAAGGTTTGAAATTCACATCCCAAAATTTTGTAGAACTTAAATATGAATTTCGACCTTAAAATCTATCTTTAATCTTAATAGTTTAACATGAAGTTAACTCTGATACCACTTGTTGAAACTTTATGAAAATTTAGAACTTGAAAACCTAAATTCCTTTATTATCAAGATCCTTCATGTCAAATTACCAAGAGATTTATTAAATGCGAAACATACTTTAATTAATTGGAAATGATGCTTTAATACCGAATCTTGATTCCGGATCTTGAATCTTGATTATTGGCTCTTTTGGTTCTTGATCTTGATTTTGACTTCTTGTTCCATAATTTTGATTGTCTTATTCAATTTAATTGCCCAAATCCTTCTTTTTTATTCTTGATTGTAGGTTTTTTATTTTCTTTTTCAATATATTTTCTCTTGTATTCTTGTTTTGATGAGATGACACAAAAAATGAGAATCACATATGAATTGAGAATCATAACCCTATTTATAGTTTCCATATGTATTTGGCTCATCGTCAAATACAATCATAATGTATTCGATCTTTACACATAATTTGGCCCACACTTTATTTAGATGCCCTAAGCCCAACAATTTAATTCTTTATTAGATCATTTTAATTGAACTTAATTTTATGATAATCTTATACACAATCAATTACATAGGTAGACCCACATGATAAATTAATAAACCCATCAGTTTAAACTTCTAAACAGATCAAATTGCTTGTTAAACTTTAGATATACGAGTGTATAATGTGGCATAGTGAATTGATTAGGAAATAGAGACATAATAATGAAGTTAGATGGTTCAATGCATGACAACAATTATTAGAGTTCTCAACCAGAGGCAGGCTTATTTCCTAACAATATAGATGCTCTCAAGTGGATACACAAACCCAACAAAGATTTCCAATATGCTTATCTCAGCAAATCTTCAACTGTGTGTGTTTGTGTGTGAAAAGAAAAAAGAAAAAAGAAAATGGGTTTTGTGTAAATTACTGAATGAAGTGGAAAGAATTGGTGGAAAGGGACAAGCAAGTCTTTTCAGAAAAATGGCAATTGGCAAGTGTGCTTAAAGACATGTTAGTCGTGCCCAAAAATAATCAATTGTTTTCCAAAAAATATAACAAAAATTGACATTAAGAATCAAGCGTGGAACATAAAATAATTAGAATATCCACGTAATGCGATGGTGGGGGTGGGGTGGTGGGGTCCGTTTGTGAAAGTTGAAACCGAAGACAAACAAATCATTTTTGAGATGCATGCAATGCATTATCACCAATTTTCGTAGAAGAGGAAACCATTGTATTTGTCCAAATTAATTTTCCCAATAAATACGGTAGAAGATAGCCACTCTTTCATGACTCAATTAGAATGAAATAGCTAGAAAGAAGAAATGTTCCATT